>CM019064.1:462715890-462981147 GCA_009667805.1 Leptobrachium leishanense | reverse complement strand
TAACCCTAACCCCGAAATATCCCCAACCCTAACCTCAGCATAACCCTAACCCCAAAATATCCCCAACCCTAACCTCAGTATAACCCTAACCCCGAAATATCCCCAACCCTAACCTCACTATAACCCTTACCCCGAAATATCACCAACCCTAACCTCACTATAACCCTAACCCCGAAATATCCCCAACCCTAATCCCGAAATATCCCCAACCCTAACCTCAGTCTAACCCTAACCACGAATTATCCAACCCTAACATCAGTCAGTATAACCTTATCCCTGAAATATCCCCAACGCTAACCTCAGTATAACCCTAACCCTGAAATATCCCCAACCCTAACCTCAGTATAACCCTAACCCTGAAATATCCCTAACCGCAGTATAAGCCTAACCCCGAAATATCCCAAACCCTAACCTCAGAATAACCCTAACCCTAAAATATCCCCAACCCTAACCTCAGTATAACCCTAACCCCGAAATATCCCCAACCCTAACCTCAGTATAACCCTAACCCCGAAATATCCCCAACGCTAACCTCAGTATAACCCTAACCCTGAAATATCCCCAACCCTAACCTCAGTATAACACTAACCCCGACATATCCCCAACCCTAACCTCAGTATAACCCTAACCCCGAATTATCCAACCCTAACCTCAGTATAACCTTATCCCTGAAATATCCCCAACCCTAACCTCAGTATAACCCTAACCCCGAAATATCCCCAACCCTAACCTCAATATAACCCTAACCCCAAAATATCCCCAACCCTAACCTCAGTATAAACCTAACCCTGAAATATCCCCAACCCTAACCTCAGTATAACCCTAACCCTGAAATAACCCTAACCTCAGTATTTCCCTAACTCCGAAATATCCCTAACCGCAGTATAACCCTAACCCCGAAATATCCCCAACCCTAACCTCAGTATAACCCTAACCCTGAAATATCCCCAACCCTAACCTCAGTATAACCCTAACCCTGAAATATCCCCAACCCTAACCTCAGTATAACCCTAACCCCGAAATATCCCAACCTAACCTCAGTATAACCCTAACCCCGAAATATCCCAACCTAACCTCAGTATAACCCTAACCCCGAAATATCCCCAACCCTAACCTCAGTATAACCCTCACCCCGAATTATCCCCAACCCTAACCTCAATATAACCCTAACCCCAAAATATCCCCAAACCTAACCTCAGTATAACCCTAACCCCGAAATATCCCTAACCTCAGTATAACCCTAACCCCGAAATATCCCCAACCCTAACCTCAGTATAAACCTAACCCTGAAATATCCCCAACCCTAACCTCAGTATAACCCTAACCCTGAAATATCCCTAACCGCAGTATAACCCTAACCCCGAAATATCCCCAACCCTAACCTCAGTATAACCCTAACCCTGAAATAACCCTAACCTCAGTATAACCCTAACCCCGAAATATCCCCAACCCTAACCTCAATATAACCCTAACCCCAAAATATCCCCAACCCTAACCTCAGTATAACCCTAACCCCGAAATATCCCTAACCTCAGTATAACCCTAACCCCGAAATATCCCTAACCTCAGTATAACCCTAACCCCGAAATATCCCCAACCCTAACCTCAGTATAAACCTAACCCTGAAATATCCCCAACCCTAACCTCAGTATAACCCTAACCCTGAAATATCCCTAACCGCAGTATAACCCTAACCCCGAAATATCCCCAACCCTAACCTCAGTATAACCCTAACCCTGAAATAACCCTAACCTCAGTATAAACCTAACCCTGAAATATCCCCAACCCTAACCTCAGTATAACCCTAACCCTGAAATATCCCTAACCGCAGTATAACCCTATCCCCGAAATATCCCTAACCGCAGTATAACCCTTACCCCGAAATATCCCCGACCCTAACCTCAGTATAACCCTAACCCCGAAATATCCCAACCTAACCTCAGTATAACCCTATTACCGAAATATCCCAACCTAACCTAGGTATAACCCTAACCCCGAAATATCCCCAACCCTAACCTCAGTTTAACACTAACCCTGAAATATCCCCAACCTTAACCTCAGTATAACCCTAACCCTGAAATATCCCCAACCCTAACCTCCGTATAACCCTAACCCTGAAATATCCCCAACCCTAACCTCAGTATAACCGTAACCCTGAAATATCCCTAAACACGAAATATCCCAAACCCTAACCTCACTATAACCCTTACCCCGAAATATCCCCAACCCTAACCTCACTGTAACCCTAACCCCGATATATCCCCAACCCTAATCCCGAAATATCCCCAACCCTAACCTCACTTTAACCCTAACCCCGAAATATCCCCAACCCTAACCTCAGTCTAACCCTAACCACGAATTATCCAACCCTAACATTAGTATAACCTTATCCCTGAAATATCCCCAACGCTAAACTCAGTTTAACCCTAACCCCGAAATATCCCTAACCTCAATATAACCCTAACCCTGAAATATCCCCAACCCTAACCTCAGTATAACCCTAACCCTGAAATATCCCTAACCCTAACCTCAGTATAACCCTAACCCTGAAATATCCCTAACCGCAGTATAAGCCTAACCCCGAAATATCCCGAACCCTAACCTCAGTATAACCCTAACCCTAAAATATCCCCAACCCTAACCTCAGTATAACCCTAACCCCGAAATATCCCCAACCCTAACCTCAGTATAACCCTAACCCCGAAATATCCCCAACGCTAACCTCAGTATAACCCTAACCCTGAAATATCTCCAACCCTAACCTCAGTATAACACTAACCCCGACATATCCCCAACCCTAACCTCAGTATAACCCTAACCCCGAATTATCCAACCCTAACCTCAGTATAACCTTATCCCTGAAATATCCCCAACCCTAACCTCAGTATAACCCTAACCCCGAAATATCCCCAACCCTAACCTCAATATAACCCTAACCCCAAAATATCCCCAACCCTAACCTCAATATAACCCTAACCCCGAAATATCCCCAACCCTAACCTCAGTATAAACCTAACCCTGAAATATCCCCAACCCTAACCTCAGTATAACCCTCACCCTGAAATATCCCTAACCGCAGTATAACCCTAACCCCGAAATATCCCCAACCCTAACCTCAGTATAACCCTTACCCTGAAATAACCCTAATCTCAGTATAACCCTAACCCCGAAATATCCCCAACCCTAACCTCAATATAACCCTAATCCCAAAATATCCCTAACCCTAACCTCAGTATAACCCTAACCCCGAAATATCCCTAACCTCAGTATAACCCTATCCCCGAAATCTCCCTAACCTCAGTATAACCCTAACCCCGAAATATCCCCAACCCTAACCTCAGTATAAACCTAACCCTGAAATATCCCCAACCCTAACCTCAGTATAACCCTAACCCCGAAATATCCCCAACCCTAACCCTGAAATAACCCTAACCTCAGTATAAACCTAACCCTGAAATATCCCCAACCCTAACCTCAGTATAACCCTAACCCTGAAATATCCCTAACCGCAGTATAACCCTAACCCCGAAATATCCCCAACCCTAACCTCAGTATAACCCTAACCCTGAAATAACCCTAACCTCAGTATAACCCTAACCCCGAAATATCCCTAACCGCAGTGTAACCCTAACCCCGAAATATCCCCAACCCTAACCTCAGTATAACCCTAACCCTGAAATATCCCCAACCCTAACCTCAGTATTACCCTAGCCCTGAAATATCCCCAACCCTAACCTCAGAATAACCCTAACCCCGAAATATCCCAACCTAACCTCAGTATAACCCTATTACCGAAATATCCCAACCTAACCTAGGTATAACCCTAACCCCGAAATATCCCCAACCCTAACCTCAGTTTAACACTAACCCTGAAATATCCCCAACCCTAACCTCAATATAACCCTAACCCCAAAATATCCCCAACCCTAACCTCAATATAACCCTAACCCCGAAATATCCCCAACCCTAACCTCAGTATAACCCTAACCCCGAAATATCCCAACCTAACCTCAGTATAACCCTAACCCCGAAATATCCCAACCTAACCTCAGTATAACCCTAACCCCGAAATATCCCCAACCCTAACCTCAGTATAACCCTAACCCCAAAATATCCCCAACCCTAACCTCAATATAACCCTAACCCCAAAATATCCCCAACCCTAACCTCAATATAACCCTAACCCTGAAATATCCCCAACCCTAACCTCAGTATAACCCTAACCCCGAAATATCCCCAACCCTAACCCTGAAATAACCCTAACCTCAGTATAAACCTAACCCTGAAATATCCCCAACCCTAACCTCAGTATAACCCTAACCCTGAAATATCCCTAACCGCAGTATAACCCTAACCCCGAAATATCCCCAACCCTAACCTCAGTATAACCCTAACCCTGAAATAACCCTAACCTCAGTATAACCCTAACCCCGAAATATCCCTAACCGCAGTGTAACCCTAACCCCGAAATATCCCCAACCCTAACCTCAGTATAACCCTAACCCTGAAATATCCCCAACCCTAACCTCCGTATAACCCTAACCCTGAAATATCCCCAACCCTAACCTCAGTATAACCCTAACCCCGAAATATCCTCAACCCCAACCTCATTATAACCCTAACCCTGAAATAACCCTAACCTCATTATAACCCCAACCTTATCCCTGAAATATCCCCAACCCTAACCTCAGTATAACCCTTACCCCGAAATATCCCCAACCCTAACCTCAAAATATCACCAACCCTAACCTCAGTATATCCCTAACCCTGAAATATCCCTAACCTCAGTATAAACCTAACCCTGAAATATCCCCAACCCTAACCTCAGTATAACCCTAACCCTGAAATATCCCTAACCGCAGTATAACCCTAACCCTGAAATATCCCCAACCCTAACCTCAGTATAACCCTAACCCTGAAATAACCCTAACCTCAGTATAACCCTAACCCCGAAATATCCCTAACCGCAGTATAACCCTAACCCCGAAATATCCCCAACCCTAACCTCAGTATAACCCTAACCTTGAAATATCCCCAACCCTAACCTCAGTATAACCCTAACCCTGAAATATCCCCAAACCTAACCTCAGTATAACCCTAACCCCGATATATCCCAACCTAACCTAGGTATAACCCTAACCCCGAAATATCCCCAACCCTAACCTCAGTTTAACACTAACCCTGAAATATCCCCAACCCTAACCTCAGTATAACCCTAACCCTGAAATATCCCCAACCCTAACCTCAGTATAACCCTAACCCTGAAATATCCCCAACCCTAACCTCAGTATAACCCTAACCCCGAAATATCCTCAACCCTAACCTCATTATAACCCTAACCCTGAAATAACCCTAACCTCATTATAACCCCAACCTTATCCCTGAAATATCCCCAACCCTAACCTCAGTATAACCCTTACCCCGAAATATCCCCAACCCTAACCTCAAAATATCACCAACCCTAACCTCAGTATATCCCTAACCCTGAAATATCCCTAACCTCAGTATAAACCTAACCCTGAAATATCCCCAACCCTAACCTCAGTATAACCCTAACCCTGAAATATCCCTAACCGCAGTATAACCCTAACCCCGAAATATCCCCAACCCTAACCTCAGTATAACCCTTACCCCGAAATAACCCTAACCTCAGTATAACCCTAACCCTGAAATATCCCCAACCCTAACCTCAGTATAAACCTAAGCCCGAAATATCCCCAACCCTAACCTCATTATAACCCTAACCCCGAAATATCCCCAACCCTAACCTCAGTTTAACACTAACCCTGAACTATCCCCAACCTTAACCTCAGTATAACCCTAACCCTGAAATATCCCCAACCCTAACCTCAGTATAACCCTAACCCTGAAATATCCCCAACCCTAACCTCAGTATAACCCTAACCCCGAAATATCCTCAACCCTCACCTCATTATAACCCTATCCCTGAAATAACCCTAACCTCATTATAACCCTAACCCCAAAATAACCCCAACCTTATCCCTGAAATATCCCCAACCCTAACCTCAGTATAACCCTTACCCCGAAATATCCCCAACCCTAACCTCAATATAACCCTAACCCCAAAATATCCCCAACCCTAACCTCAGTATATCCCTAACCCTGAAATATCCCTAACCTCAGTATAACCCTAACCCCGAAATATCCCCATCCCTAACAGAGGCTGAACCCGATGGACGCATGTCCTTTTTCAGCCTATATAACTATGTAACTATGTAACTAACCTCAGTATAAACCGAACCCTGAAATATCCCCAACCCTAACCTCAGTATAACCCTAACCCTGAAATATCCCTAACCGCAGTATAACCCTAACCCTGAAATATCCCCAACCCTAACCTCAGTATAACCCTAACCCTGAAATAACCCTAACCTCCGTATAACCCTAACCCCGAAATATCCCTAACCGCAGTATAACCCTAACCCCGAAATATCCCAACCTAACCTAGGTATAACCCTAACCCCGAAATATCCCCAACCCTAATCTCAGTTTAACACTAACCCTGAAATATCCCCAACCCTAACCTCAGTATAACCCTAACCCTGAAATATCCCCAACCCTAACCTCAGTATAACCCTAACCCTGAAATATCCCCAACCCTAACCTCAGTATAACCCTAACCCCGAAATATCCTCAACCCTAACCTCATTATAACCCTAACCCTGAAATAACCCTAACCTCATTATAACCCTAACCCCAAAATAACCCCAACCCTAACCCCGAAATATCCCCATCCCTAACAGAGGCTGAACCCGATGGACGCATGTCTTTTTTCAGCCTATGTAACTACTATGTAACTAACCTCAGTATAAACCTAACCCTGAAATATCCCCAACCCTAACCTCAGTATAACCCTAACCCCAAAATATCCCCAACCTAACCTCAGTATAACCCTAACCCCGAAATATCCCCAACCCTAACCTCATTATAACCCTAACCATGAAATAACCTTAACCTCAATATAACCCTAACCCCAAAATATCCCCAACCCTAACCTCAGTATAACCTACAGAGCACCACAATTATGGAATAACCTCCCAGACACCATCAAATCTTCCACCAGTCTTAAGTCACTCAAAATTTCCCTGTTAACATTCCTCAATACAGAATGCACCTGTAAACATGTAACCTAGTGACTATATTTCCTACATATTTATTTTCTGTTAATCTGTATATTTGTGTTTAATATCTTACATTGTATTACTTCGTATTTCTGTAAATGTAACACTTCAATGTACTTGAACCCAGGACATACTTGAAAACGAGAGAAATCTCAATGTATCCTTCCTGGTAAAATCCTTTATAAATAAATAAATAAATAAATAAATAACCCCGAAATATCCCTATCCTCAGTATAACCCTAACCCCGAAATATCCCCAACCCTAACCTCAGTATAAACCTAATCCTGAAATATCCCCAACCCTAACCTCAGTATAACCCTAACCCTGAAATATCCCTAACTGCAGTATAACCCTAACCCCGAAATATCCCCAACCCTAACCTCAGTATAACCCTAACCCTGAAATAACCCTAACCTCAGTATAACCCTAACCCCGAAATATCCCTAACCGCAGTATAACCCTAACCCCGAAATATCCCTAACCTCAGTATAAACCTAACCCTGAAATTTCCCTAACTGCAGTATAACCCTAACCCCGAAATATCCCCAACCCTAACCTCAGTATAACCCTAACCCTGAAATAACCCTAACCTCAGTATAACCCTAACCCCGAAATATCCCTAACCGCAGTATAACCCTAACCCTGAAATAACCCTAACCCTAACCTCAGTATAACCCTAACCCTGAAATATCCCCAACCCTAACCTCAGTATAAACCTAACCCTGAAATATCCCCAACCCTAACCTCAGTATAAACCTAACCTTGAAATATCCCCAACCCTAACCTCAGTATAACCCTAACCCCGAAATATCCTCAACCCTAACCTCATTATAACCCTAACCCTGAAATAACCCTAACCTCATTATAACCCTAACCCCAAAATAACCCCAACCTTATCCCTGAAATATCCCCAACCCTAACCTCAGTATAACCCTAACCCCAAAATATCCCCAACCCTAACCTCAGTATATCCCTAACCCTGAAATATCCCTAACCTCAGTATAACCCTAACCCCGAAATATCTCCAACCCTAACCTCAGTATAACCCTAACCCTGAAATTTCCCCAACCCTAACCTCAGTATAACCCTAACCCCAAAATATCCCCAACCCTAACCTCAGTATATCCCTAACCCTGAAATATCCCTAACCGCAGTATAACCCTAACCCCGAAATATCTCCAACCCTAACCTCAGTATAACCCTAACCCTGAAATTTCCCCAACCCTTACCTCAGTATAACCCTAACCCTGAAATATCCCCAACCCTAACCTCAGTATAACCCTATTACCGAAATATCCCAACCTAACATAGGTATAACCCTAACCCCGAAATATCCCCAACCCTAACCTCAGTTTAACACTAACCCTGAAATATCCCCAACCTTAACCTCAGTATAACCCTAACCCTGAAATATCCCCAACCCTAACCTCCGTATAACCCTAACCCTGAAATATCCCCAACCCTAACCTCAGTATAACCCTAACCCCGAAATATCCTCAACCCTAACCTCATTATAACCCTAACCCTGAAATAACCCTAACCTCATTATAACCCCAACCTTATCCCTGAAATATCCCAAACCCTAACCTCAGTATAACCCTTACCCCGAAATATCCCCAACCCTAACCTCAAAATGTCACCAACCCTAACCTCAGTATATCCCTAACCCTGAAATATCCCTAACCTCAGTATAAACCTAACCCTGAAATATCCCCAACCCTAACCTCAGTATAACCCTAACCCTGAAATATCCCTAACCGCAGTATAACCCTAACCCCGAAATATCCCCAACCCTAACCTCAGCATAACCCTAACCCAGAAATAACCCTAACCTCAGTATAACCCTAACCCTGAAATATCCCCAACCCTAACCTCAGTATAAACCTAAGCCCGAAATATCCCCAACCCTAACCTCATTATAACCCTAACCCCAAAATATCCCCAACCCTAACCTCATTATAACCCTAACCCCAAAATATCCCAACCTAACCTAGGTATAACCCTAACTCCGAAATATCCCCAACCCTAACCTCAGTTTAACACTAACCCTGAAATATCCCCAACCTTAACCTCAGTATAACCCTAACCCTGAAATATCCCCAACCCTAACCTCAGTATAACCCTAACCCTGAAATATCCCCAACCCTAACCTCAGTATAACCCTAACCCCGAAATATCCTCAACCCTAACCTCATTATAACCCTAACCCTGAAATAACCCTAACCTCATTATAACCCTAACCCCAAAATAACCCCAACCTTATCCCTGAAATATCCCCAACCCTAACCTCAGTATAACCCTTACCCCGAAATATCCCCAACCCTAACCTTAATATAACCCTAACCCCAAAATATCCCCAACCCTAACCTCAGTATATCCCTAACCCTGAAATATCCCTAACCTCAGTATAACCCTAACCCCGAAATATCCCCATCCCTAACAGAGGCTGAACCCGATGGACGCATGTCCTTTTTCAGCCTATATAACTATGTAACTATGTAACTAACCTCAGTATAAACCTAACCCTGAAATATCCCCAACCCTAACCTCAGTATAACCCTAACCCTGAAATATCCCTAACCGCAGTATAACCCTAACCCCGAAATATCCCCAACCCTAACCTCAGTATAACCCTAACCCTTAAATAACCCTAACCTCAGTATAACCCTAACCCCGAAATATCCCTAACCTCAGTATAACCCTAACCCAGAAATATCCCCAACCCTAACCTCAGTATAACCCTAACCTTGAAATATCCCCAACCCTAACCTCAGTATAACCCTAACCCTGAAATATCCCCAACCCTAACCTCAGTATAACCCTAACCCCAAAATATCCCAACCTAACCTAGGTATAACCCTAACCCCGAAATATCCCCAACCCTAACCTCAGTTTAACACTAACCCTGAAATATCCCCAACCTTAACCTCAGTATAACCCTAACCCTGAAATATCCCCAACCCTAACCTCAGTATAACCCTAACCCTGAAATATCCCCAACCCTAACCTCATTATAACCCTAACCCTGAAATAACCCTAACCTCATTATAACCCTAACCCCAAAATAACCCCAACCCTAACCCCGAAATATCCCCAACCCTAACCTCAAAATATCCCCAACCCTAACCTCAGTATATCCCTAACCCTGAAATATCCCTAACCTCAGTATAACCCTAACCCCGAAATATCCCCATCCCTAACAGAGGCTGAACCCGATGGACGCATGTCTTTTTTCAGCCTATGTAACTACTATGTAACTAACCTCAGTATAAACCTAACCCTGAAATATCCCCAACCCTAACCTCAGTATAACCCTAACCCTGAAATATCCCCAACCCTAACCTCATTATAACCCTAACCCTGAAATAACCCTAACCTCATTATAACCCTAACCCCAAAATAACCCCAACCCTAACCCCGAAATATCCCCAACCCTAACCTCAAAATATCCCCAACCCTAACCTCAGTATATCCCTAACCCTGAAATATCCCTAACCTCAGTATAACCCTAACCCCAAAATATCCCAACCTAACCTAGGTATAACCCTAACTCCGAAATATCCCCAACCCTAACCTCAGTTTAACACTAACCCTGAAATATCCCCAACCTTAACCTCAGTATAACCCTAACCCTGAAATATCCCCAACCCTAACCTCAGTATAACCCTAACCCTGAAATATCCCCAACCCTAACCTCAGTATAACCCTAACCCCGAAATATCCTCAACCCTAACCTCATTATAACCCTAACCCTGAAATAACCCTAACCTCATTATAACCCTAACCCCAAAATAACCCCAACCTTATCCCTGAAATATCCCCAACCCTAACCTCAGTATAACCCTTACCCCGAAATATCCCCAACCCTAACCTCAATATAACCCTAACCCAAAAATATCCCAACCCTAACCTCAGTATATCCCTAACCCTGAAATATCCCTAACCTCAGTATAACCCTAACCCCGAAATATCCCCATCCCTAACAGAGGCTGAACCCGATGGACGCATGTCCTTTTTTAGCCTATATAACTATGTAACTATGTAACTAACCTCAGTATAAACCTAACCCTGAAATATCCCCAACCCTAACCTCAGTATAACCCTAACCCTGAAATATCCCTAACCGCAGTATAACCCTAAACCCGAAATATCCCCAACCCTAACCTCAGTATAACCCTAACCCTTAAATAACCCTAACCTCAGTATAACCCTAACCCCGAAATATCCCTAACCTCAGTATAACCCTAACCCGAAATATCCCCAACCCTAACCTCAGTATAACCCTAACCTTGAAATATCCCAACCCTAACCTCAGTATAACCCTAACCCTGAAATATCCCCAACCCTAACCTCAGTATACCCTAACCCCAAAATATCCCAACCTAACCTAGGTATAAACCCTAACCCCGAAATATCCCCAACCCTAACCTCAGTTTAACACTAACCCTGAAATATCCCCAACCTTAACCTCAGTATAACCCTAACCCTGAAATATCCCCAACCCTAACCTCAGTATAACCCTAACCCTGAAATATCCCCAACCCTAACCTCATTATAACCCTAACCCTGAAATAACCCTAACCTCATTATAACCCTAACCCCAAAATAACCCCAACCCTAACCCCGAAATATCCCCAACCCTAACCTCAAAATATCCCCAACCCTAACCTCAGTATATCCCTAACCCTGAAATATCCCTAACCTCAGTATAACCCTAACCCCGAAATATCCCCATCCCTAACAGAGGCTGAACCCGATGGACGCATGTCTTTTTTCAGCCTATGTAACTACTATGTAACTAACCTCAGTATAAACCTAACCCTGAAATATCCCCAACCCTAACCTCAGTATAACCCTAACCCTGAAATAACCCTAACCCTAACCTCAGTATAACCCTAACCCTGAAATATCCCCAACCCTAACCTCAGTATAAACCTAAGCCCGAAATATCCCCAACCCTAACCTCATTATAACCCTAACCCCAAAATATCCCCAACCCTAACCTCATTATAACCCTAACCCCAAAATATCCCAACCTTAACCTCAGTATAAACCTAACCCTGAAATATCCCCAATCCTAACCTCAGTGTAACCCTAACCCTGAAATAACCCTAACCTCAGTATAACCCTAACCCCGAAATATCCCCAACCCTAACCTCAGCATAACCCTAACCCCGAAATATCCCTAACCGCAGTATAACCCTAACCCCGAAATATCCCCAACCCTAACCTCAGTATAACCCTAACCCCGAAATATCCCTAACCCTAACCTCATTATAACCCTAACCATGAAATAACCTTAACCTCAATATAACCCTAACCCCAAAATATCCCCAACCCTAACCTCAGTATAACCCTAACCCCGAAATATCCCTAACCTCAGTATAACCCTTACCCCGAAATATCCCCAACCCTAACCTCAGTATAAACCTAATCCTGAAATATCCCCAACCCTAACCTCAGTATAACCCTAACCCTGAAATATCCCTAACTGCAGTATAACCCTAACCCCGAAATATCCCCAACCCTAACCTCAGTATAACCCTAACCCTGAAATAACCCTAACCTCAGTATAACCCTAACCCCGAAATATCCCTAACCGCAGTATAACCCTAACCCCGAAATATCCCTAACCGCAGTATAACCCTAACCCTGAAATAACCCTAACCCTAACCTCAGTATAACCCCAACCCTGAAATATCCCCAACCCTAACCTCAGTATAAACCTAACCCTGAAATATCCCCAACCCTAACCTCAGTATAAACCTAACCCTGAAATATCCCTAACTGCAGTATAACCCTAACCCCGAAATATCCCCAACCCTAACCTCAGTATAACCCTAACCCTGAAATAACCCTAACCTCAGTATAACCCTAACCCCGAAATATCCCTAACCGCAGTATAACCCTAACCCTGAAATAACCCTAACCCTAACCTCAGTATAACCCTAACCCTGAAATATCCCCAACCCTAACCTCAGTATAAACCTAACCCTGAAATATCCCCAACCCTAACCTCAGTATAAACCTAACCTTGAAATATCCCCAACCCTAACCTCAGTATAACCCTAACCCCGAAATATCCTCAACCCTAACCTCATTATAACCCTAACCCTGAAATAACCCTAACCTCATTATAACCCTAACCCCAAAATAACCCCAACCTTATCCCTGAAATATCCCCAACCCTAACCTCAGTATAACCCTAACCCCAAAATATCCCCAACCCTAACCTCAGTATATCCCTAACCCTGAAATATCCCTAACCTCAGTATAACCCTAACCCCAAAATATCCCCAACCCTAACCTCAGTATAACCCTAACCCTGAAATAACCCTAACCCTAACCTCAGTATAAACCTAACCCCGAAATATCCCCAACCCTAACCTCAGTATAACCCTAACCCTGAAATAACCCTAACCTCAGTATAACCCTAACCCTGAAATAACCCTAACCGCAGTATAACCCTAACCCCAAAATATCTCCAACCCTAACCTCAGTATAACCCTAACCCTGAAATATCCCCAACCCTTACCTCAGTATAACCCTAACCCTGAAATATCCCCAACCCTAACCTCAGTATAACCCTAACCCCGAAATATCCCAACCTAACCTAGGTATAACCCTAACCCTGAAATATCCCCAATGTGACGGAATGGGTGTTGTCCGCCTGCGGTCCTGCTCTATCTGACCCCCTCTTTGGTGTTGCCAAGCCCGACTACCGAGTGGCATGGCACCCGGCGTCTCGAGCGGCTTGGGTAGAAGACCACGTGGCGGTGGAGATCTGGAGAGTATATGGGGCACCCACGGTGGAGATCCGCCCGACTACCGAGCGGCACGGCGCTGAGTCGAGGTCCGATTCGGGTGGTTGCGGTATCCCGAGGTGCCGATCCAGGTGGCGCAACGGCGCGGCAAATCGACGTTCTGCTGCGGAGTTAGAGTGACCCGTTCCTGGGCGGTGGTGATATATAGCTGGCGTGAAATGACAACACCAGACGGAGCTGCATGTATCAAACACTCAGATGAACTGGCTCTTTTAATGAACAACGCCACTATTTATGCTGAAGTACAACAGTCACAATTTGCATACCCATACTAATTACTAGCATACCCATACTAATTAGTTATGTCAGTTATTTACAATCAACATTCTTCACATTCTCTTAGCCTTCAGCGCACACAACGTTTGTACATCCATTGTTCCAGCACATCAGATTAAACACACACTATCAGAGATCCCTTAAATTAAACATGTAGCTAGATAATGGGGAAAATCCCTGACGCATAAATTACACAACAGCAAAACTTGTTAACTAGCTACAGAAACACACATTTACCTACAGGAATATAAGTATGTTTTAAAACCAAAGCTATGTCATTTCACTAAACTAATGTAGCGCTCACTCCCGGAGGAGCCGCTGAAAATGAACCACGGGTCAGTCTCCCCGCACTAGGGAATAAATATACTCCAACACAGTTGTGGGTTTTTTATCATTTAAATAGTTTACTAAAATAATAGGCAGATATTGAGATACGGTATTCACAGATATTATTACAGTACTTTCGTATTGCGATAAAACGCGTAGCGGAAAAGAACCGAAACACGAGGCGTCGTATTTCGGAAAATAAAATATTCGTAACCGAACATAAAAGAAAATGCAGTTGCACGAATATTCGGAAAAGGGACACGTAGCGGAACCCCAGAATATACAATCACTTCGTATCACGGTAAACGCGCAGCGGAAAAGAGAAAAATATATTCGGAACGTATCTTTACCCCTGTTCCGATTCGTAACAAAAATGAGTCCTGAGAGGGTGGTGGATACATGGAACAGTCTTCCAGTAGAAGTGGTAGAGGCCAAAACAGTGATTGAATTTAAGCAGGCATGGGATAGGCATAAGGCTATCCTAAACAAAAGATAAATCCAGGTAAAGTATCCATGTAATTGGGCAGACTAGATGGGCCGAAAGGTTCTTATCTGCCGACATCTTTCTATGTTTCTATGTTTCTATGCACAGGTTAAGTCCCGGAATGTAAAAGGTGTGTATGTGTTTGTGGTACCCGGGTACTGTTCAACTGGCCAGTGAATTTACTTAAAGAATGTCTTCGACTAGTCAAGTTGGGGCCCTGTGGACTTTAAAGAGAAACAGCAGCGTATTCTTTGTATTACAAACGGCCTTGGAGCCTCTCACCATCCACCGGTTGCTTTAGGCTCCGCTGACCCAGGACGTCTCTCCGCTCGATCTTGACTGGGATACTAGCGGCCGGGATCGTTGTCGTACTTCCGAAGCTTGTCCACGACTTTGGCCCAGCTCACCGCCGGCTCCCAGTACCCGATCAACTTGCGGTGACTCTTTACTCGAGGTCTTCGGTTGGTTCAATCTGCAGCAACTCTGGAACCTTGGAGGGCTCCTTCTCCTTAGGCGGAATCACCCGGTAAAAGACTTGACAGGCTCTCTTGCTCTCAGGCCCAGGCCTTCTTACGATCTATCGCACTGCGTCTGCTCTCTCTCGTTCCCTGGCGCGTTCTCCACGAGGCGGAGGATCTAAGGGTCCAGTCCCCACCCACTTCCTGTCTCCTTGCAAAGCATGCCGGGAATTGTAGTCCCAATGTCCAGTGTCTCTGATCGCGATAGTCTCCATCTTGTGGCCAAAAATAGGTACTGCCACAGCAAGATTTTAACACAGCGCTACACTAAATTAAACTAAAACCAAACGATGTAAAGTATATTTAAAATCACACAGGGTACATCTTATTACAGCACATCAAGTAAAACCACATCTAGCAAGGAAAATAAACTGTTCATACATTGAAACGCACACTGCAAACGTTCAAAGGAAAACAAGGTCCTTTTAAAAATGTCTTGGGTTTGAGTCCTGGGTCTCGCTGCGCCGAGCCCCTATGTCCCTTCCGTGACACCCAACCCTAACCTCAGTATAACCCTAACCCTGAAATATCCCCAACCCTAACCTCAGTATAACCCTAACCCCGAAATATCCTCAACCCTAACCTCATTATAACCCTAACCCTGAATTAACCCTAACCTCATTATAACCCTAACCCCGAAATATCCCCAACCCTAACCTCAAAATATCCCCAACCCTAACCTCAGTATATCCCTAACCCTGAAATAACCCTAACCTCAGTATAACCCTAACCCCGAAATATCCCCATCCCTAACAGAGGCTGAACCCGATGGATGCATGTCTTTTTTCAGCCGATGTAACTATGTAACTAACCTCAGTATAAACCTAACCCTGAAATATCCCCAACCCTAACCACAGTATAACCCTAACCCTGAAATATCCCTAATGCAGTATAACCCTAACCCTGAAATAACCCTAACCCTAACCTCAGTATAACCCTAACCCTGAAATATCCCCAACCCTAACCTCAGTATAAACCTAAGCCCGAAATATCCCCAACCCTAACCTCATTATAACCCTAACCCCAAAATATCCCCAACCCTAACCTCATTATAACCCTAACCCCAAAATATCCCAACCTTAACCTCAGTATAAACCTAACCCTGAAATATCCCCAATCCTAACCTCAGTGTAACCCTAACCCTGAAATAACCCTAACCTCAGTATAACCCTAACCCCGAAATATCCCAACCTAACCTCAGTATAACCCTAACCCCGAAATATCCCAACCTAACCTAGGTATAACCCTAACCCCGAAATATCCCCAACCCTAACCTCAGTATAACCCTAACCCTGAAATATCCCCAACCCTAACCTCAGTATAACCCTAACTCCGAAATATCCCCAACCCTAACCTCAGTATAACCCTAACCCCGAAATATCCTCAACCCTAACCTCATTATAACACTAACCCCGAAATATCCCTAACCTCAGTATAACCCTAACCCCGAAATATCCACAACCCTAACCTCAGTATAACCTTAACCCTGAAATATCCCCAATCCTAACCTCAGTGTAACACTAACCCTGAAATAACCCTAACCTCAGTATAACCCTAACCCCGAAATATCCCCAACCCTAACCTCAGTATAACCCTAACCCTGAAATAACCCTAACCTCAGTGTAACCCTAACCCTGAAATAACCCTAACCTCAGTATAACCCTAACCCCGAAATATCCCCAACCCTAACCTCAGTGTAACCCTAACCCTGAAATAACTCTAACCTCAGTATAACCCTAACCCCAAAATATCCCCAACCCTAACCTCATTATAACCCTAACCCCGAAATATCCCCAACCCTAACCTCAGTGTAACCCAAACCCTGAAATAACCCTAACCTCAGTATAACCCTAACCCTGAAATATCCCTAACCTCAGTATAACCCTAACCCTGAAATATCCCCAACCCTAACCTAGGTATAACCCTAACCCCGAAATATCCCCAACCCTAACCTCACTATAACCCTAACCCCGAAATATCCCCAACCCTAAACTCATTATAACCCTAACCCCAAAATATCCCCAACCCTAACCTCATTATAACCCTAACCCCGAAATATCCCCAACCCTAACCTCAGTGTAACCCAAACCCTGAAATAACCCTAACCTCAGTATAACCCTAACCCTGAAATATCCCCAACCCTAACCTCAGTATAACCCTAACCCTGAAATATCCCCAACCCTAACCTAGGTATAACCCTAACCCCGAAATATCCCCAACCCTAACCTCACTATAACCCTAACCCCGAAATATCCCCAACCCTAACCTCAGTATAACCCTAACCCTGAAATATCCCCAACCCTAACCTCAGTATAACACTAACCCCGACATATCCCCAACCCTATCCTCAGTCTAACCCTAACCTCAGTCTAACCCTAACCTCAGTATAACCCTAACCCCGAATTATCCAACCCTAACCTCAGTATAACATTATCCCTGAAATATCCCCAACCCTAACCTCAGTATAACCCTAACCCCGAAATATCCCCAACCCTAACCTCAATATAACCCTAACCCCAAAATATCCCCAACCCTAACCTCAGTATAACCCTAACCCCGAAATATCCCTAACCTCAGTATAACCCTAACCCCGAAATATCCCCAACCCTAACCCCAGTATAAACCTAACCCTGAAATATCCCCAACCCTAACCTCAGTATAACCCTAACCCTGAAATAACCCTAACCTCAGTATAACCCAAACCCCGAAATATCCCCAACCCTAACCTCACTATAACCCTAACCCTGAAATATCCCCAACCCTATCCTCAATATAACCCTAACCCCAAAGTATCCCCAACCCTAACCCTGAAATATCCCCAACCCTAACCTCACTATAACCCTTACCCCGAAATATCCACAACCCTAACCTCTCTATAACCCTAACCCAGAAATATCCCCAAACCTAACCCCGAAATATCCCCAAACCTAACCTCACTATAACCCTAACCCCGAAATATCCCCAACCCTAACCTCACTATAACCCTAACCCCGAAATATCCCCAACGCTAACCTCAGTATAACCCTAACCCTGAAATATCCCCAACCCTAACCTAGGTATAACCCTAACCCCGAAATATCCCCAACCCTAACCTCAGTATAACCCTATCCCCGAAATATCCCCAACCCTAACCTCACTATAACCCTTACCCCGAAATATCCCCAACCCTAACCTCACTACAACCCTAACCCCGAAATATCCCCAACCCTAACCCCGAAATATCCCCAACCCTAACCTCACTTTAACCCTAACCCCGAAATATCCCCAACCCTAACCTCAGTCTAACCCTAGCCACGAATTATCCAACCCTAACCTTAGTATAACCTTATCCCTGAAATATCCCCCAACGCTAACCTCAGTATAACCCTAACCCCGAAATATCCCTAACCTCCATATAACCCTAACCCTGAGATATCCCCAACCCTAACCTCAGTATAAACCTAACCCTGAAATATCCCTAACCCTAACCTCAGTATAACCCTAACCCTGAAATATCCCTAACCGCAGCATGAGCCTAACCCCGAAATATCCCGAACCCTAACCTCAGTATAACCCTAAAATATCCCCAACCCTAACCTCCGTATAACCCTAACCCCGAAATATCCCCAACCCTAACCTCAGTATAACCCTAACCCCGAAATATCCCCAACGCTAACCTCAGTATAACCCTAACCCTGAAATATCCCCAACCCTAACCTCAGTATAACCCTAACCCCGACATATCCCCAACCCTAACCTCAGTCTAACCCTAACCTCAGTCTAACCCTAACCTCAGTCTAACCCTAACCTCAATATAACCCTAACCCCGAAATATCCCCAACCCTAACCTCAGTATAACCCTAACCCTGAAATAACCCTAACCCCGAAATATCCCCAACCCTAACCTCAGTGTAACCCAAACCCTGAAATAACCCTAACCTCAGTATAACCCTTACCCCAAAATATCCCCAACCCTAACCTCATTATAACCCTAACCCCAAAATATCCCCAACCCTAACCTCAGTATAACCCTAACCCCAAAATATCCCCAACCCTAACCTCATTATAACTCTAACCCCAAAATATCCACAACCCTAACCTCAATATAACCCTAACCCCAAAATATCCCCAACCTTAACCTCAGTATAAACCTAACCCTGAAATATCCCCAACCCTAACCTCAGTATAAACCTAACCCCGAAATATCCCCAACCCTAACCTCATTATAACCCTATCCCCAAAATATCCCCAACCCTAACCTCAGTATAACCCTAACCCTGAAATATTCCTAACCGCAGTATAACCCTAACCTCAGTATATCCCCAACCCTAACCGCAGTATAACCCTATCCCTGAAATATCCCCAACGCTAACCTCAGTATAACCCTAACCCCGAAATAACCCTAACCTCAGTATAACCCTAACCCCGAAATATCCCCAACCCTAACCTCATTATAACCCTAACCCTGAAATAACCCTAACCTCAGTATAACCCTAACACCGAAATATCCCCAACCCTAACCTCATTATAACCCTAACCCCGAAATATCCCCAACCCTAACCTCAGTATAACCCTAACCCCGAAATATCCCCAACCCTAACCTCAGTATAACCCTAACCCTGAAATATCCCCAACCATAACCTCAGTATAACCCTAACCCCGAAATATCCCCAACCCTAACCTCACTATAACCCTAACCCTGAAATATCCCCAACCCTAACCTCACTATAACCCTAACCCTGAAATATCCCCAACCCTATCCTCAATATAACCCTAACCCCAAAATATCCCCAACCCTAACCCTGAAATATCCCCAACCCTAACCTCACTATAACCCTTACCCCGAAATATCCACAACCCTAACCTCCCTATAACCCTAACCCAGAAATATCCCCGACCTTAACCCCGAAATATCCCCAAACCTAACCTTACTATAACCCTAACCCCGAAATATCCCCAACCCTAACCTCACTATAACCCTAACCCCGAAATATCCCCAACGCTAACCTCAGTATAACCCTAACCCCGAAATATCCCCAACCCAAACCTCAGTATAACCCTAACCCCGAAATATCCCCAACCCTAACCTCACTATAACCCTTACCCCGAAATATCCCCAACCCTAACCTCACTATAACCCTAACCCCGAAATATCCCCAACCCTAACCCCGAAATATCCCCAACCCTAACCTCACTTTAACCCTAACCGCGAAATATCCCCAACCCTAACCTCAGTCTAACCCTAACCACGAATTATCCAACCCTAACCTCAGTATAACCTTATCCCTGAAATATCCCCCAACGCTAACCTCAGTATAACCCTAACCCCGAAATATCCCTAACCTCCATATAACCCTAACCCTGAGATATCCCCAACCCTAACCTCAGTATAAACCTAACCCTGAAATATCCCCAACCCTAACCTCAGTATAACCCTAACCCTGAAATATCCCTAACCGCAGTATAAGCCTAACCCCGAAATATCCCGAACCCTAACCTCAGTATAACCCTAAAATATCCCCAACCCTAACCCCGAAATATCCCCAACCCTAACCTAAGTATAACCCTAACCCCGAAATATCCCCAACGCTAACCTCAGTATAACCCTAACCCTGAAATATCCCCAACCCTAACCTCAGTATAACACTAACCCCGACATATCCCTAACCTCAGTCTAACCCTAACCTCAGTCTAACCCTAACCTCAATATAACCCTAACCCCGAAATATCCCCAACCCTAACCTCAGTATAACCCAAACCCTGAAATAACCCTAACCTCAGTATAACCCTAACTCCAAAATATCCCCAACCCTAACCTCATTATAACCCTAACCCCAAAATATCCCCAACCCTAACCTCAGTATGACCCTAACCCCAAAATATCCCCAACCCTAACCTCATTATAACTCTAACCCCAAAATATCCACAACCCTAACCTCAATATAACCCTAACCCCAAAATATCCCCAACCTTAACCTCAGTATAAACCTAACCCTGAAATATCCCCATCCCTAACCTCAGTATAAACCTAACCCCGAAATATCCCCAACCCTAACCTCATTATAACCCTATCCCCAAAATATCCCCAACCCTAAAATCAGTATAACCCTAACCCTGAAATATTCCTAACCGCAGTATAACCCTAACCTCAGTATATCCCCAACCCTAACCGCAGTATAACCCTAACCCTGAAATATCCCCAATGCTAACCTCAGTATAACCCTAACCCCGAAATAACCCTAACCTCAGTATAACCCTAACCCCAAAATATCCCCAACCCTAACCTCATTATAACCCTAACCCTGAATTAACCCTAACCTCAGTATAACCCTAATCCTGAAATATCCCCAACCCTAAACTCAGTATAACCCTAACCCTGAAATATCCCCAACCCTAACCTCCGTATAACCCTAACCCCGAAATATCCCCAACCCTAACCTCAGTATAACCCTAACCCCGAAATATCCCCAACCCTAACCTCAGTATAACCCTAACCCTAAAATATTCCCTAACCTCACTATAACCCTAACCCTGAAATAACCCTAACCTCAGTGTAACCCTAACCCTGAAATAACCCTAACCTCAGTATAACCCTAACCCTGAAATAACCCTAACCCCGAAATATCCCCAACCCTAACCTCAGTATAACCCTAACCCTGAAATATCCCCAACCCTAACCTCAGTATAACCCTAACCCTGAAATATTCCCAACCCTAACCTCAGTATAACCCAAACCCTGAAATAACCCTAACCTCAGTATAACCCTAGCTCCAAAATATCCCCAACCCTAACCTCATTATAACCCTAACCCCAAAATATCCCAAACCCTAACCTCAGTATGACCCTAACCCCAAAATATCCCCAACCCTAACCTCATTATAACTCTAACCCCAAAATATCCACAACCCTAACCTCAATATAACCCTAACCCCAAAATATCCCCAACCTTAACCTCAGTATAAACCTAACCCTGAAATATCCCCATCCCTAACCTCAGTATAAACCTAACCCCGAAATATCCCCAACCCTAACCTCATTATAACCCTATCCCCAACCCTAACCTCAGTATAACCCTAACCCTGAAATATTCCTAACCGCAGTATAACCCTAACCTCAGTATATCCCCAACCCTAACCGCAGTATAACCCTAACCCTGAAATATCCCCAATGCTAACCTCAGTATAACCCTAACCCCGAAATAACCCTAACCTCAGTATAACCCTAACCCCAAAATATCCCCAACCCTAACCTCATTATAACCCTAACCCTGAATTAACCCTAACCTCAGTATAACCCTAATCCTGAAATATCCCCAACCCTAAACTCAGTATAACCCTAACCCTGAAATATCCCCAACCCTAACCTCCGTATAACCCTAACCCCGAAATATCCCCAACCCTAACCTCAGTATAACCCTAACCCCGAAATATCCCCAACCCTAACCTCAGTATAACCCTAACCCTAAAATATTCCCAACCCTAACCTCACTATAACCCTAACCCTGAAATAACCCTAACCTCAGTGTAACCCTAACCCTGAAATAACCCTAACCTCAGTATAACCCTAACCCCGAAATATCCCCAACCCTAACCTCAGTATAACCCTAACCCTGAAATAACCCTAACCCCGAAATATCCCCAACCCTAACCTCAGTATAACCCTAACCCTGAAATATTCCCAACCCTAACCTCAGTATAACCCTAACCCCGAAATATCCTCAACCCTAACCTCACTATAACCCTAACCCTGAAATATCCCCAACCCTATCCTCAATATAACCCTAACCCCAAAATATCCCCAACCCTAACCCTGAAATATCCCCAACCCTAACCTCAGTATAACCCTAACCCTGAAATAACCCTAACCTCAGTATAACCCTAATCCTGAAATATCCCCAACCCTAACCTCAGTATAACCCTAACCCTGAAATATCCCCAACCCTAACCTCCGTATAACCCTAACCCCCGAAATATCCCCAACCCTAACCTCAGTATAACCCTAACCCCGAAATATCCCCAACCCTAACCTCAGTATAAACCTAACCCTAAAATATTCCCAACCCTAACCTCACTATAACCCTAACCCTGAAATAACCCTTACCTCAGTGTAACCCTAACCCTGAAATAACCATAACCTCAGTATAACCCTAACCCCGAAATATCCCCAAACCTAACCTCAGTATAACCCTAACCCTGAAATAACCCTAACCCCGAAATATCCCCAACCCTAACCTCAGTGTAACCCAAACCCTGAAATAACCCTAACCTCAGTATAACCCTAACCCTGAAATATCCCCAACCCTAACCTCAGTATAACCCTATCCCTGAAATATTCCCAACCCTAACCTCAGTATAACCCTAACCCTGAGATATCCCCAACCCTAACCTAGGTATAACCCTAACCCCGAAATATCCCAAACCCTAACCTCAGTATAACCCTAACCCCAAAATATCCCCAACCCTAACCTCACTATAACCCTAACCCCGAAATATCCCCAACCCTAACCTCAGTATAACCCTAACCTCGAAATATCCCCAACGCTAACCTCAGTATAACCCTAACCCTGAAATATCCCCAACCCTAACCTCAGTATAACACTAACCCCGACATATCCCCAACCCTATCCTTAGTCTAACCCTAAGCTCAGTCTAACCCTAACCTCAGTATAACCCTAACCCCGAATTATCCAACCCTAACCTCAGTATAACCCTAACCCCAAAATATCCCTAACCTCAGTATAACCCTAACCCCGAAATATCCCCAACCCTAACCTCAGTATAACCCTAACCCTGAAATAACCCTAACCTCAGTATAACCCTAACCCCGAAATATCCCCAAACCTAACCTCACTATAACCCTAACCCCGAAATATCCCAAACCCTAACCTCACTATAACCCTAACCCCGAAATATCCCCAACGCTAACCTCAGTATAACCCTAACCCTGAAATATCCCCAACCCTAACCTAGGTATAACCCTAACCCCGAAATATCCCCAACCCTAACCTCAGTATAACCCTAACCCCGAAATATCCCCAACCCTAACCTCACTATAACCCTTACCCCGAAATATCCCCAACCCTAACCCCGAAATATCTCCAACCCTAACCTCACTTTAACCCTAACCCCGAAATATCCCCAACCCTAACCTCAGTCTAACTCTAACCACGAATTATCCAACCCTAACCTCCGTATAACCTTATCCCTGAAATATCCCCCAACGCTAACCTCAGTATAACCCTAACCCTGAAATATCCCTAACTGCAGTATAAGCCTAACCCCGAAATATCCCGAACCCTAACCTCAGTATAACCCTAAAATATCCCCAACCCTAACCTCCGTATAACCCTAACCCCGAAATATCCCTAACCCTAACCTCAGTATAACCCTAACCCCGAAATATCCCCAACGCTAACCTCAGTATAACCCTAACCCTGAAATATCCCCAACCCTAACCTCAGTATAACACTAACCCCGACATATCCCCAACCCTAACCTCAGTCTAACCCTAACCTCAGTCTAACCCTAACCTCAATATAACCCTAACCCCGAAATATCCCCAACCCTAACCTCAGTATAACCCTAACCCTGAAATAACCCTAACCCCAAAATATCCCCAACCCTAACCTCATTATAACTCTAACCCCAAAATATCCACAACCCTAACCTCAATATAACCCTAACCCCAAAATATCCCCAACCTTAACCTCAGTATAAAGCTAACCCTGAAATATCCCCAACCCTAACCTCAGTATAAACCTAACCCCGAAATATCCCCAACCCTAACCTCATTATAACCCTATCACCAAAATATCCCCAACCCTAACCTCAGTATAACCCTAACCCTGAAATATTCCTTACCGCAGTATAACCCTAACCTCAGTATATCCCCAACCCTAACCGCAGTATAACCCTTACCCTGAAATATCCCCAACGCTAACCTCAGTATAACCCTAACCCCGAAATAACCCTAACCTCAGTATAACCCTAACCCCGAAATATCCCCAACCCTAACCTCATTATAACCCTAACCCTGAAATAACCCTAACCTCAGTATAACCCTAACCCCGAAATATCCCCAACCATAACCTCATTAGAACCCTAACCCCGAAATATCCCCAACCCTAACCTCAGTATAACCCTAACCCCGAAATATCCCCAACCCTAACCTCAGTATAACCCTAACCCTGAAATATCCCCAACCATAACCTCAGTATAACCCTAACCCTGAAATATCCCTAACCTCAGTATAACCCTAACCCCGAAATATCCCCAACCCTAACCTCAGTATAACCCTAACCCTAAAATATTCCCAACCCTAACCTCACTATAACCCTAACCCCGAAATATCCCCAACCCTAACCTCCGTATAACCCTAACCCCGAAATATCCCCAACCCTAACCTCAGTATAACCCTAACCCCGAAATATCCCCAACCCTAACCTCAGTATAACCCTAACCCTAAAATATTCCCAACCCTAACCTCACTATAACCCTAACCCCGAAATATTCCCAACCCTGACCTCAGTGTAACCAAAACACTAATGGCATCATTAGACATTATCGTCTATGTGAATCTGTTGCTATCTACTGGGTGGGTGGTTTTAGCCTTTCCCAGCATCCCCCTCTCAGGAATGTGTTCATGCTGTGACAGATTTTGGGTTATTGTTTACTTATGTAACTTCTCCTGTTATCTAATGTATTCATGCAGTCTGATGCTCAGGCTGTGATTACACTACACTGTATTGTTTCACATCTGGTTCACTGGAGGACGGGGGGGGGGGGGAGTTGCACCGGCGTGTAATTTTCTGTTACACTAAACAAAAACTAACTGCAGAATAACCAAAACACTAACCCCCAGAATATCCCCAAAACAAACCCATAGATAAACTTCAATAATAAACCCGAGATAAGAGAAAAAAACCTGAATAAACCTCAGTAATGAACAGCCGGGAGCAAAACCCCAACCTCTAACTTCTAACCTTATACATTATCCACAGCCCTGTAACATGGCTCGATAAAACTAAGAATGAGAAGACGAAGCTGCCCCAGTGAGCTTACAATCTAATAGAGGTATGACACGTAATGGGGGCTAGTGGAGTTAGTGAATCGGGCTCTGTGACGTAGAATGAGATGTTACCACGTCATGTGCGATGCACCAAAGAACTTTATAGAGGTACACGAGTATCCGAGTGACTCCTGTAAGGCATGTTAACAGGACGCGCACAGATGGGGTCTCTGGCTCACAGCTGGGAGGTTAATTGCTCCCAGTTAGAGTTTATGGGGTCAGCGCTGCTCAGTTATGGGGTCACCGTGCCTAGTTATGACGAGCCCGTAGGAACTCAAATATTGGAGAAAATGCTGCACGCTCCTCGTTTTGTTTTAAAGGTATTTTATCTGATGATTCCAAGGCTGAAAATATGAAGAATGCAGAGTATTCCAGGTCCCTGTATGACATCTGCACACCACACCAATATAACCGAGCCCTGAATGGCAGAACTCACTGGACTGGGCTATACAACTTAACCCAGCCCACAATCACGAATCACAACAATATAACCGAGCCGCACTGACACACATCACACAGATATAACCCGACCCCTCCCTGACACAAATCACACAGATATAACCCGACCTCTACCTGACACAAATCACACAGATATAACCCGACCCCTCCCTGACACAAATCACACAGATATAACCCGACCCCTCCCTGACACAAATCACACAGATATAACCCGACCCCTCCCTGACACAAATCACACAGATATAACCCGACCCCTCCCCGACACAAATCACACAGATATAACCCGACCCCTCCCTGACACAAATCACACAGATATAACTCGACCCCTCCCCGACACAAATCACACAGATATAACTCGACCCCTCCCCGACACAAATCACACAGATATAACCCGACCCCTCCCTGACACAAATCACACAGATATAACCCGACCCCTCCCTGACACAAATCACACAGATATAACCCGACCCCTCCCTGACAAAAATCACACAGATATAACCCGACCCCTCCCCGACACAAATCACACAGATATAACCCGACCCCTCCCTGACACAAATCACACAGATATAACCCGACCCCTCCCCGACACAAATCACACAGATATAACCCGACCCCTCCCCGACACAAATCACACAGATATAACCCGACCCCTCCCCGACACAAATCACACAGATATAACCCGACCCCTCCCTGACACAAATCACACAGATATAACCCGACCCCTCCCTGACACAATTCACACAGATATAACCCGACCCCTCCCTGACACAAATCACACAGATATAACCCGACCCCTCCCTGACACAAATCACACAGATATAACCCGACCCCTCCCCGACACAAATCACAGATATAACCCGACCCCTCCCCGACACAAATCACACAGATATAACCCGACCCCTCCCTGACACAAATCACACAGATATAACCCGACCCCTCCCTGACACAAATCACACAGATATAACCCGACCCCTCCCTGACACAAATCACACAGATATAACCCGGACCCCTCCCTGACACAAATCACACAGATATAACCCGACCCCTCCCCGACACAAATCACACAGATATAACCCGACCCCTCCCCGACACAAATCACACAGATATAACCTGACCCCTCCCTGACACAAATCACACAGATATAACCCGACCCCTCCCTGACACAAATCACACAGATATAACCCGACCCCTCCCCGACACAAATCACACAGATATAACCCGACCCCTCCCTGACACAAATCACACAGATATAACCCGACCCCTCCCTGACACAAATCACACAGATATAACCCGACCCTCCCTGACACAAATCACACAGATATAACCTGACCCCTCCCTGACACAAATCACACAGATATAACCCGACCCCTCCCGACACAAATCACACAGATATAACCCGACCCCCCCCTGACATAAATCACACAGATATAACCTGACCCCTCCCTGACACAAATCACACAGATATAACCCGACCCCTCCCTGACACAAATCACACAGATATAACCCGACCCCTCCCCGACACAAATCACACAGATATAACCCGACCCCTCCCTGACACAAATCACACAGATATAACCCGACCCTCCCTGACACAAATCACACAGATATAACCCGACCCCTCCCCGACACAAATCACACAGATATAACCCGACCCCTCCCCGACACAAATCACACAGATATAACCCGACCCCTCCCCGACACAAATCACACAGATATAACCCGACCCCTCCGACACAAATCACACAGATATAACCTGACCCCTCCCGAACACAAATCACACAGATATAACCCGACCCTCCCTGACACAAATCACAGATATAACCCGACCCCTCCCCGACACAAATCACACAGATATAACCCGACCCCTCCCTGACAATAATCACACAGATATAACCTGACCCCTCCCCGACACAAATCACACAGATATAACCCGACCCCTCCCTGACATAAATCACACAGATATAACCTGACCCCTCCGACACAAATCACACAGATATAACCCGACCCCCTCCCTGACACAAATCACACAGATATAACCCGACCCCTCCCTGACACAAATCACACAGATATAACCCGACCCCTCCCCGACACAAATCACACAGATATAACCCGACCCCTCCCTGACACAAATCACACAGATATAACCCGACCCCTCCCTGACACAAATCACACAGATATAACCCGACCCCTCCCCGACACAAATCACACAGATATAACCCGACCCCTCCCCGACACAAATCACACAGATATAACCCGATCCCTCCCTGACACAAATCACACAGATATAACCCGACCCCTCCCTGACACAAATCACACAGATATAACCCGACCCCTCCCTGACACAAATCACACAGATATAACCCGACCCCTCCCCGACACAAATCACACAGATATAACCCGACTCCTCCCCGACACAAATCACAGATATAACCTGACCCCTCCCTGACACAAATCACACAGATATAACCCGACCCCCCCCCCACACAAATCACACAGATATAACCCGACCCCTCCCCGACACAAATCACACAGATATAACCCGACCCCTCCCTGACACAAATCACACAGATATAACCCGACCCCTCCCCGACACAAATCACAGATATAACCTGACCCCTCCCCGACACAAATCACACAGATATAACCCGCGACCCCTCCCTGACACAAATCACACAGATATAACCCGACCCCTCCCCGACACAAATCACACAGATATAACCCGACCCCTCCCTGACACAAATCACACAGATATAACCCGACCCCTCCGTGACACAAATCACACAGATATAACCCGACCCCTCCCTGTACGCCTCCTCCATCCGGCGGGAGCAGGGAGAGACTGGGAGAAAAAGTCCCCCAGTCTCCCCCTGCGGATCACTACGCCGACCTGCTGGATTTTGCATGGTGACATCCGGCGGGTCATGTGACCGGCGCTGTCTGTCTCCTATGGACTCCATTGAGTGGATGCTCGCGGCGGTGTTTAGTGTCCGATAACAATGCAGGCAGCTTTTTAAGCTGCTAAAACTGGGGCGCAAAAGAGAAATCTGAAGGCGCGTGTTATCTGCGGGTGCAGGTTTTTTCCTTTGCGCCCACCTTTTTGACGCTATGAATGTAATGTAGCCCAAAGTCTTCAGACCCTGGAGGTACGCACAAAGCTAGGTCTGATACAAGCCCTTTCTTAGACACATTTTTACCCAGTTGGGTTTAAGTCAGAAGGTCACGTTCAACAACTGGAGCGGAGAGTCACCTTTACCAAATTCTAGATGAGATTCATGTTTATCCAGCTGGGTGAGTGACACGGTGACTGACCTCAAATTCACAGACATGTCCACGGAGCCGGACTTGAGTGCCGTATTCCACAAGTTAGACTGGAGTCATGTTGGTCAGCAGTCTTGAGTCGTATTCACTAAATTGGACCCCAGAGACGTGTTCACGGAGCTGGACCCCAGAGACCTGTTCACGGAGCTGGACCCCAGAGACATGTTCACGGAGCAGGACCCAGAGACATGTTCACGGAGCTGGACCCCAGAGACATGTTCACGGAGCAGGACCCAGAGACATGTTCACGGAGCTGGACCCCAGAGACCTGTTCACGGAGCTGGACCCCAGAGACCTGTTCACGGAGCTGGACCCCAGAGACCTGTTCACGGAGCTGGACCCCAGAGACGTGTTCACGGAGCTGGACCCCAGAGACATGTTCACGGAGCTGGACCCCAGAGACCTGTTCACGGAGCTGGACCCCAGAGACCTGTTCACGGAGCTGGACCCCAGAGACGTGTTCACGGAGCTGGACCCCAGAGACCTGTTCACGGAGCTGGACCCCAGAGACATGTTCACGGAGCTGGACCCCAGAGACGTGTTCACGGAGCTGGACCCCAGAGACCTGTTCACGGAGCTGGACCCCAGAGACCTGTTCACGGAGCTGGACCCCAGAGACGTGTTCACGGAGCTGGACCCCAGAGACATGTTCACGGAGCAGGACCCCAGAGACGTGTTCACGGAGCAGGACCCTGAGACGTGTTCACGAAGCTGGACCCCCAGAGACGTGTTCACGAAGCTGGACCCCCAGAGACGTGTTCACGAAGCTGGACCCCCAGAGACGTGTTCACGGAGCTGGACCCCAGAGACATGTTCACGGAGCAGGACCCAGAGACATGTTCACGGAGCTGGACCCCAGAGACATGTTCACGGAGCAGGACCCAGAGACATGTTCACGGAGCTGGACCCCAGAGACCTGTTCACGGAGCTGGACCCCAGAGACCTGTTCACGGAGCTGGACCCCAGAGACGTGTTCACGGAGCTGGACCCCAGAGACATGTTCACGGAGCAGGACCCCAGAGACGTGTTCACGGAGCAGGACCCTGAGACGTGTTCACGAAGCTGGACCCCCAGAGACGTGTTCACGAAGCTGGACCCCCAGAGACGTGTTCACGAAGCTGGACCCCCAGAGACGTGTTCACGGAGCTGGACCCCAGAGACATGTTCACGGAGCTTGACCCCAGAGACATGTTCACGGAGCAGGACCCCGAGACGTGTTCACGGAGCAGGACCCCAGAGACGTGTTCACGGAGCAGGACCCCAGAGACGTGTTCACGGAGCAGGACCCCAGAGACATGTTCACCCACATAAATGCAAGAGACTTGAATGCCACAAACATCCCATGAAGATGTTGGCAGACAGCCCGGACCCGGCATGATGCTTCTTACATTTCTCTTTTGTAAATCCAAGGAAGAGCTCACTGGTGACAATAAATAATTCCAAACATGACCCCCCAAATGTACCGACCTGTCAGCCATGCCTCTCGCTAATCCTGGCCACGGCTGTCACACACATGTCCTGTTGTCACCACAAGTGACTAATAATGGGCTGTTTGGAGTCTAATAAAAGAACAAGGTTTGCAAAGCAAGAGACCACTTCCAAGGATCGGCTGCCGGAGCCCAGCTGTTCATATCCTGAGTCTAATCCCCCAAATGTACAAACACCCTGTGAGAAAGCAATGTTTAACCCCCTCAACCGCCACACACCCAGCATGGTGCCAGAATCCACGCCATTCATTTGTTTCCAAATACACCCCCCCCCCCGGTTTATCCACTCAAACATCTCAGCCACTAGATGATCCACCACGGGTGAAACCCCCACGGTTCAACCCAAAACCTCCACGAGACACAAACTGAATCCACCACAAGATACCTAAACCTCCATGAGACACAAACCAAAACCTCCATGAGACGCAAACTGAATCTACCACGAGACACAAACTAAATCCACCACAAGATAGACACCAAAACCTCCACGAGACGCAAAGTGAATTCACCACAAGATACCAAAACCTCCACTTTACACATACCAAATCCACCACGAGATACCTAAACCTCCACGAGACACAAACCAAATCCACCACAAGATACCATCATCTCCACGAGACACAAACCAAATCCACCACAAGATACCATCATCTCCACGAGACACAAACCAAATCCACCACAAGATACACACCAAAACCTCCACGAGACGCAAAGTGAATTCACCACAAGATACCAAAACCTCCACTTTACACATACCAAATCCACCACGAGATACCTAAACCTCCACGAGACACAAACCAAATCCACCACAAGATACCATCATCTCCACGAGACACAAACCAAATCCACCACAAGATACCATCATCTCCACGAGACACAAACCAAATCCACCACAAGATACCATCATCTCTACGAGACACAAACCAAAACCTCCAGGAGACGCAAACTGAATCTACCACGAGACACAAACCAAATCCACCACAAGATACACACCAAAACCTCCACGAGATACCAAAACCTCCACGAGACACAAAGCAAATCCACCACGAGATACCAAAACCTCCATGAGACGCAAACTGAATCCACCACGAGACGCAAACTGTATCCAGCACGAGTCACAAACCAAATCCACCACAAGATACACACCAAAATCACCATGAGCCACAAACTGAATCCACGAGACACAAACCAAATCCACCACAAGATACCAAAACCTCCACGAGACACAAACCAAAACCTCCAGGAGACGCAAACTGAATCTACCACGAGACACAAACCAAATCCACCACAAGATACACACCAAAACCTCCACGAGATACCAAAACCTCCACGAGACACAAAGCAAATCCACCACGAGATACCAAAACCTCCATGAGACGCAAACTGAATCCACCACGAGTCACAAACTGTATCCACCACGAGTCACAAACCAAATCCACCACAAGATACACACCAAAATCACCATGAGACACTCAAACCACATCCTCCGCGAGCCACACAAAGTCCTTAATGTCTAAGTAGTGTGGCTTCCTCTCCCTGTGTCCTCGCACGGATTCCATGTTGATTTTGCAGCGTCCCATGCGGTCGCACTGTGTTACAGGTTTATTTCTCCCCTCGGCTTCCTCCAAACATGTGAATATTATTTTTTGCTTTGGTTCATCGATTTCCTCAAAATAATTCTAAAAGGTTTGAAGGAGGATACAGCGCGTTCTCCCAGTACAGCGCGTTTCCCCTCGCCTCGGAGGAGACGTAAATCCTGCCACATCTGGTGACCATCGTGGCCGTAAAACGGAGAGATCCTACGTTAATGCATTCCATTTGTTCCTATCCTGGACATGGCTTCATTTCCCCTCCAGCTAGTGTTTATGATCCACACCCTGCGTAACGTGACCTTTAGGCCCTGGTGTCCCGTGGAGGCCTTTCCTATTCTCACGCTCTGGGCTGGTTGGTGAGGTGGGGGCCAGATGGAGGTGTTTTCTGGTTTATACTGCCTTTCCTTTCTCTGACACCCCGTGTCCTGTGGCTCTGTGTCCCATCACTCCACTTTCACTACACAATGCCACTCCATCCCGCCACATGCCGCCCCATCCAACCACATGCCGCCCCATCCAGCCACATGCTGCCCCATCCCACCACATGCCGCCCCATCCCGCCACATTCCACTCCATCCCGCCACATGCCGCCCCATCCCGCCACATGCCGCCCCATCCAGCCACATGCCGCCCCATCCCGCCACATGCCGCCCCATCCAGCCACATGCTGCCCCATCCCACCACATGCCGCCCCATCCCGCCACATTCCACTCCATCCCGCCACATGCCGCCCCATCCAGCCACATGCCGCCCCATCCCGCCACATGCCGCCCCATCCAGCCACATGCCGCCCCATCCCACCACATGCCGCCCCATCCAGCCACATGCTGCCCCATCCCACCACATGCCGCCCCATCCCGCCACATTCCACTCCATCCCGCCACATGCCGCCCCATCCCACCACATGCTGCCCCATCCAGCCACATGCTGCCCCATCCCACCACATGCCACCCCATCCCGCCACATGCTGCCCCATCCCACCACATGCTGCCCCATCCAGCCACATGTGCCCCATCCCACCACATGCCGCCCCATCCCACCACATGCCACCCCATCCCGCTCCATGCCACCCCATCCCACACATGCTGCCCCATCCCACCACATGCTGCCCCATCCAGCCACATGCCGCCCCATCCCACCACATGCCGCCCCATCCCGCCACATGCCGCCCCATCCCACCACATGCTGCCCCATCCCACCACATGCCACCCCATCCTGCCACCACATCTCGCCACATGCCGCCCCATCCCACCACATGCCACCCCATCCCGCCACCACATCTCGCCACATGCCGCCCCATCCCACCACATGCCGCTCCATCCCACCACATGCCACCCCATCCCACATCTCAGCACATGCTGCCCCATCCCACCACCACATCTCATCACCTACCGCCCCTTCCTGCCACCACATGCCACCCCTTCCTGCCACCACATGCCGCCCCTTCCCGCCACCACATCTCAGCACATGCCGCCCCATCCCGCCACATGCTGCCCCATCTCGCCACATGCCGCCCCTTCCCACCACCACATGCTGCCTCTTCCCGCCACCACATCTCACCACATGCCACCCCATCCCGCCACCACATGCCACCCCTTCCCGCCACCACATGCTGCCTCTTCCCGCCACCACATCTCACCACATGCCACCCCATCCCGCCACCACATGCCACCCCTTCCCGCTACCACATGCCGCCCCTTCCCGCCACCACGTCTCACCACATGCTGCCCCTTCCCGCCACCACATGCTGCCCCTTCCCACCACCACATGCCGCCCCATCCCACCACATGCCGCCCCATCCCACCACATGCCGCCCCTTCCCACCACCACATCTCACCACATGCCGCCCCATCCCACCACATGCCGCCCCATCCCACCACCACATCTCACCACATGCCGCCCCATCCCACCACATGCCACCTCATCTCTTCATATGCCGCCCCATCCCACCACATTCCATAGTGGACGCTAACATGGAGACAGTAAGCAGAATAATGTGCGCCTGCAGATCTTATCGTCTCCATGTTGACGTAATCGCCGCGCCCCGGAACGCAGCACTAACTGCCCTCATACCCGCAGTATACCTGTAGCTTCCGTGCCGTCGCGAGTGTCAGCTCCTGGAGTCCATGGCGTTTTGCGCTTCCAGGCCGCAGGCTCTTCATGACCTCGCTCTCATGGGATCGCTCAGTGCAGCAAAGTGAAACTATTTGTCCCCAGTCTCATTCTGCTCGCGGCCAGAAGAAGTGGTTAATCTGGCCTCCTTTACCGCCGTGGGATGAGAGGCGAGTACAGGATTTATTGGGGGGTTAAGTGACTTTACATTTGCAGAATCATTTAGCATCAGCTTTAAGGAGGTGGAAACATTCTTGCTTTCGCAACACGATGATAACTTGCGCCAACACTTTGTAATACCTCACTTATTGAGATGCTATAAATAGATTGCGCTCCCTATCTTAAGTATAGGAGATGCAACTCGCGCAAGCTACAAGACGCAAAGTACAGTAACTCACGCAAACTGAGACGCAAAGTACAGTAACTCCCGAAAACTGAAATGCAAAGTACAGTAACTCCCGCAAACTGAGATGCAAAGTACAGTAACTCCCGCAAACTGCGAGACGCAAAGTACAGTAACTCCCGCAAACTGCGAGATGCAAAGTACAGTAACTCCCGCAAACTGAGACGCAAAGTACAGTAACTCATGCTGCGAGACGCAAAGTACAGTAACTCCCGCAAACTGAGATGCAAAGTACAGTAACTCCCACAAAGTACAAGACGCAAAGTACAGTAACTCCCGCAAGCTGATACGCAAAGTACAGTAACTCCTGCAAACTGAGACGCAAAGTACAGTAACTCCCGCAAACTGTGAGACGCAAAGTACAGTAACTCACGCAAACTGCGAGACACAAAGTACAGTAACTCCCGCAAAGTACAGTAACTCCTGCAAAGTACAGTAACTCCCGCAAACTGTGAGACGCAAAGTACAGTAACTCACGCAAACTGCGAGACACAAAGTACAGTAACTCCTGCAAAGTACAGTAACTCCTGCAAACTGCGAGACGCAAAGTACAGTAACTCACGCAAAGTACAGTAACTCCCGCAAACTGCGAGACGCAAAGTACAGTAACTCCTGCAAACTGAGACGCAAAGTACAGTAACTCCTGCAAACTGCGAGACGCAAAGTAGAGTAACTCACGCAAAGTACAGTAACTCCCGCAAACTGCGAGACGCAAAGTACAGTAACTCCTGCAAACTGCGAGACGCAAAGTAGAGTAACTCACGCAAAGTACAGTAACTCCCGCAAACTGCGAGACGCAAAGTACAGTAACTCCTGCAAACTGCGAGACGCAAAGTACAGTAACTCACGCAAAGTACAGTAACTCCCGCAAACTGCGAGACGCAAAGTACAGTAACTCCGCAAACTGCGAGACGCAAAGTACAGTAACTCACGCAAAGTACAGTAACTCCCGCAAACTGCGAGACGCAAAGTACAGTAACTCACGCAAACTGCGAGACGCAAAGTACAGTAACTCCCGCAAACTGAGACACAAAGTACAGTAACTCCCGCAAACTGAGATGCAAAGTACAGTAACTCTTGCAAAGTACAGTAACTCCTGCAAACTGCGAGACGCAAAGTACAGTAACTCACGCAAGGTACAGTAACTCCCGCAAACTGCGAGACGCAAAGTGCAGTAACTCCCGCAAACTGCGAGACGCAAAGTACAGTAACTCCCGCAAACTGAGATGCAAAGTACAGTAACTCCCACAAAGTACAAGACGCAAAGTACAGTAACTCCCGCAAGCTGAGAGGCAAAGTACAGTAACTCCCGCAAACTGCGAGACGCAAAGTACAGTAACTCCTGCAAACTGAGACGCAAAGTACAGTAACTCCCGCAAAGTACAGTAACTCCCGCAAACTGTGAGACGCAAAGTACAGTAACTCGCGCAAACTGCGACGCAAAGTACAGTAACTCACGCAAACTGCGAGACGCAAAGTACAGTAACTCACGCAAAGTACAGTAACTCCCGCAAACTGCGAGACGCAAAGTACAGTAACTCCTGCAAACTGAGACGCAAAGTACAGTATCTCCTGCAAACTGCGAGACGCAAAGTACAGTAACTCACGCAAAGTACAGTAACTCCCGCAAACTGCGAGACGCAAAGTACAGTAACTCCTGCAAACTGCGAGACGCAAAGTACAGTAACTCCTGCAAACTGAGACGCAAAGTACAGTATCTCCTGCAAACTGCGAGACGCAAAGTACAGTAACTCCCGCAAACTGAGATGCAAAGTACAGTAACTCACGCAAACTGCGAGACGCAAAGTACAGTAACTCCCGCAAACTGAGATGCAAAGTACAGTAACTCACGCAAACTGCGAGACGAAAAGTACGGTAACTCCCGCAAACTGTGAGGTGCCATCTGATTTCACCCCAGTGTAACATCAGGATCAGAATTTTGATGCCAAAAGAAAAATCTGTGCGCTCAAGGAGTCATAGAGTCAATCCCACGGATTTATTATGAGTGAAAATGCAGCGTTTCGGCCCTTCAGCCTTAATCATGCATAGAATCGGGAAGTCCCAGTAGCCGGATATAGGTTCTCTCTAGAGACGCCGCACATTTGTGAGTCTTTTCTCGAATTTTGATGCCAGACGTTAAACCTCTCCTAACACACATCGAGACACTGTGGAATAGAGCCCCGTGTGTTGTATGAAGGGCGGGTTAGTTCTAGAAGCCACTACGTATAATGCTGCAGATTAATATAGAGACGCTTTTTTTCCCTCCATTATTATTATTATTATTCTTTATTTATAAAGCGCCAGCATATTCCGCAGCGCTGTACAATAAGCACAGTATAGACAGGGTTACAATACATTGAACAACATTTGACAAACAGTACAGGAGGAGATGAGGGCCTATTCCCGTAGGAACTCACAATCTGGGAGGGTTGGGGTTGGAAACAGGAGGAGAGGACTGTAAGGTGAGAGTGATTGATGGTTGCGTCAGTGAGTTGGGGGGTAGGCTTCCCTAAATAGGAATGTTTTAAGGGAGCGTTTGAAGGAAGAGAAGTTAGGGGAAAGTCTGACAGTACGAGGGAGAGCGTTCCAGAGAGTGGGGGCTGCGCGTGAGAAATCCTGCAGTCTATCATGGGAAGAGGTGATGCGGGGAGAAGCTAGGCGCAGGTCACTGTTTGACCTTAGGGAGCGGGCTGGGGTGTATTTGGTGATTAGTGAGGACAGGTAGTGGGGAGCTGAGTTAGTGAGGGTTTTGTAGGTAAGGATAAGGATTTTGAACTTAATTCTGCAGTGGATGGGGAGCCAGTGAAGGGACTCGCGCAGGGGAGCGGCAGAGACAGAGCGGCGGGTGAGGTGAATTAGCCTGGCGGAGGCGTTCAGGATGGATTGTAGGGGGGAGAGGCGGGACAGAGGGGGCCAGATAAGAGATTATTGCAATAGTCGAGTCGGGAGATTACCAGGGCGTGTATGAGTTGTTTTGTGGTGACAGCGGTAAGAAATGGCCGAATTCTGGAAATATTACGCAGTTGGTATCGGCAGGAGGAGGAAAGAGACTTGATGTGGGGGATGAAGGAAAGAGCAGAGTCCAGTGTAACTCCAAGACAGCGAACTTGGTTTGATGGGGAGATGGTGATACCCTCCACCGTGATAGAGAAGTCAGGAGGTGGGGAGGCATTAGAGGGAGGAATAAGTAGGAGCTCAGTCTTTGACATGTTGATCTTTAGGTGGTGGGAGGCCATCCAGGAGGAGATGCCAGATAAACAGTCACTGACTTTTGAAAGGACAGGGGGAGAGAGATCAGGGTAGAGAGGTAGATCTGAGTGTCATCAGCGTAGAGGTGGTAATTAAAGCCAAAGCTGTTGATGATTTTGCCCAGGGAGGAGGTGTAGATGGAAAAGAGCAGAGGACCAAGGACAGAGCCTTGAGGTACACCAACAGATAGAGGCAATGAAGAGGAGGAGTTACCAGCAAAGGACACACAGAAGGACCTGTTGGATATCACCATCACCATATACGACGCGCTGCGACACAGCTGGGTCAGCACAGATCCACATTTTTACCTAAACCCACGCAGCCCCCCCCCCCGCTTACCAATACATTGGAGAAAATGTTTTTGGGGTTTTGTAGCTGTACTTGAGGTCACACGAGCAGCCGGATGCTTCGTAAGAATGAACGTGGATTTTTAACCCATTGTCATAATTTCAATATGCATATATGGACTAGGGATGAGCTGTTCGGTTCGATCTGTTTGGAGTTCGCATCGAACATCGGCCATTCGACAGTTCGCGAACTTCGAACTTTTTGGGACGTTCGCCAAAAGTTCGAGGAGAAAAAAAAAGTATAAACAAAATCCTTAAATACTAAAAAACCGAGAAATAAAGAGACTCTTTACTGCAGAATATTATAAGCAACGATTTATTAGATATTGAATTAAAACGGGAATATTTTTAACATTGAGGCCTATGGGATAAAACATTCTTGTTACTAAAACATCAGGCAGACACGGCCCTCTAATCAGGCACTGTAGAGGGCAGCCTGCCGGGGCCTCCCAAGGATTCCCCTGAGCATGCGGCCGCCGGATGACAGAGCTGCGACTGCGGGCTAGCCGCCCGGGTGCATGTGGCAGAGACAGGCAGCGCAGGGAGGGAGCCACTGCACCTGTGGCCATGGCAGACCCCCCTCCCCCCATAACCAGGATCCAGGGAGCCTCCACTGACCACCAGGCTAAGGTAAGGCGACACATTTCTAAAAAAAATAAAATCCGAGGACATTTTTAAATGTCCCCGGGAACATAAAATAAAACTTTTTTTTCTTCTCTACCTGGCTGAATGTATTTAATTATATATATTAGATACATCCAGTCAGGTAGAGGGGGGTGCGGGGGGTGGCATGTGGGCTGCGCGGGGTCTCAGGCAGTGGTTTGTTTTTTTTGTGTGTATATTTTTAGCAAATTTATAGGGGAAGGTAAGGGCAGGTATGATATTATATATATAGATAAGATATATATCTATTAGGTGCCTGAAGAGAGCAGTCGCATGTCCCGGCAGCTCCCGCAGAATCACCCTGATTTAATCTACTTTAACGCTGCCATCGGACTTTCCCTGCTTTCCCCTCACGCAGCGACATACCCAGGAACGGGTGGTGTCAAATATTGACCAAGAGAAGTTCCCTGGCTTAGACTGACTTGGCTGTTGGTTTTCGGCCTGGGTGCGGAGTGAGGCAGACCGCCATCTTTGCTGCCTCGTGCTGCTGTTTAGCCCCTTCCTCTGAGATACCGGTACGTCTAACGGCTATGGGAAAAAAGAGGATCGGTGCGGCGGAGTGCCCTAATCTTCCGGATATTAGGGTCGCGCTGGCGGGCCCGAAGGAGGCAAACGCCCTGCCCCGACCACCGGCGGAAACGGCACCCGGGGAGGTGGGCCCTGATGCTTCCCTGCAAGCCCCACAACTGACGACGCAGGACTCTGAGGACCTTCCGGCGACGAGGTGGGACATCAGAGCCCTTCTGGCGGACGCCCGCTCCTCGTGGGCATCGGAGCTGGCAGGGGTGCGCTGTGATCTCTCCTCCCTACGCACAGAGGTGGCAGATATTGGCTCCCGAACTGGCACCTTAGCGACTACACAAGCCGAGGCCTCTTCCCAGGTTCGGGCACTCCAGACCCAGGTCACTGGACTGCAATCTGCCTTACTGGCTCTGGAGGCCCGACATAGGAGACGGAATCTGAAGCTGAGGGGTATCTCGGACGCTGTTCCTACCTCTGATCTCCTGCACATGGTCAATCGGTTGGTAAAGACCGTCCTCTCTCTCCCTGCCGAAGCCCCAGATCCGGTGATATCAGCGCATAGAATCCGCAAGGCAGCGGCGGCCCCTCAGACTGCCACGAAGGACGTCATTGTGGTGTTCGGAGATGTCCTTGTATGGGAACGCTTTCTGGGGGCGACGATTCGAGCTCCCCCGATCCGATTTGAGGGACTGGATGTCACAGTGTTTCGCGACCTCCCGTTTTTGGCCCTGGCAGCACAGAGACAGTTTCGGCCGATTACGACCATGCTTCGAACCCACGAGGTTCGTTATCGTTGGGGAGTCTCGGGCTCCCTGCTCATTCCCCATGGCTCTGCGATTTTGGTAGCCTCGATGCTGGATGAAGCGCAGACTCACTTATTGACTCTGAGTCTACCCCATCATGTGGTTCCTGCTTGTAGGGAGCAGTTATGGTCCCCTTCGGATGGACAACCTTATGATCCGGACTAGTCTGTGGTACTCGTACGTACTCCACTCTCCTAAGACCGAGACCGGTCGCTTCCTGACCTTGGCTATTCTCTGATCGACTGTATGGTGACTTCATGCCCCCCCTTTTTGCTCTTCCTTTCTTCCTTCTGTTCCCCTTCTCATATTATTCTATCTTCCCCACTAATTAACCCCCCCTTTTTTTTTTTGGGGTCTAGAGGCATGGTTTTACTGAGGGCGAGCCGTGGGACGGTCACCTAGGCTCTCACTGTTCCCTTGGCCCTTCAGTGACCTTTGCCCTGTGGTTCCCTCTGTGGCCCTCTGTCTCCCTGCGGGGTCTCAGAGGAGCGCTGCTGAGTACCACTTTTTTTGGGCTGCCTTTTCCGATTTTAGGAATTATTATTTTCCTTTTTTTTTTTTTTTTTTCTCTTCCTCTCCCTCTCTCTTTTTTCTTCTTCCCCCACCCCTCTTCTTCTCCCACTCTTCCCCATTCCCCATTTTATTCCCCCCCTTACTATGTCCTGAGACCAATTACGATAATAGCTGTCCTGTATTACGTTGATTGTACTTGCTTACCTTTCCCATTGCCACCTGCCATACACCGTTAATGGTTTGATTCCCTTGCATTGTCTATGGCATGGCCCTATGGGGTCTTTGTTTTTGTTTTTGTTTCTCTGGCTTTATTGCATTCACTTGTGATTTGCTTAATCATAAATAAAGTATTTAAAAAAAAAAAAAAAGATCTATATCTATATTCTTATATATATCCAGACTTGTATTACACACACATTTTGGCAACTAATTCCCCCCCCCCCCATTTGGCTGATCCCTCCAGAAGAAATGTTGAACCCGATAGAGCAGAGAATAATATATATATTCTATGCTCTGTCGGGTTCAACATCTCTCCTGGAGGGATCAGCCAAGTGGGGGGGGGGGGCGCATTTAGTTGAGATTGTCCTCATGCCATCCCCCATGTGCGTATGTGTATATATGGTCTGAGGTCTGTCGGTGGGTGTATATATATATCTGCGTGTTGATATATACGTATATATAGGTCTGCGTGTTGATAGATACGTATATGTCTGTGTGTGGTATCAATGCAGCCCTACTCTATACACAGCGCTCCGTGTCCCTATAATATATATGATCAGGGGTTACCCTTTTCTTATATTTTTATACTATTCCTATTAAATTAACAGTAATTTTTGATGTATTTTATTCAGTAGAAACATTTTTTTGCCTATATAACATGTGCTTTGTGAAGATAAAACAGTTTGTGTACATTTTAATTTAGTTTCCTGTCCAGTGCGGTGAGAAGCAAACGTAATGCAATGTAGATACACGCTGCGAGGCGGAGCAGAGTGAAGTCAAGCCTGCAAAATGTTTGCTTCGCTTCTCTACCATGTGCGTCGCTACACGCTTAGTGTGTCTCAGCCTTTTTTCCCGCATCGCTAGCTTACCGAATCAGTTTGTATACTTGTTACTGACCCTGCTTGTTCTGAGGACCCGATCTGTTGCCGACTTTGCCTGCCATTTGACTATTCTCTCTGTGTATTCCCTGCCTGTTCTGTTTGCTTCCTGTTGCTACTGGTGTGCGCCGATTCTCACCATATACAGTAGCGCAGTACAAGTGCCTAGCCATTGCTGACCCGGTTTTGTTATAGCTGCTGATGCATTACCAAAACCTCCACCACAATACCACAGAGGGGGGTTACGGTGTGAAGGCACTTGCTGCCACCAAAGGCACAATATTTGGGTGCACTGCCACTGACTCCTATACCAGATTCATATCATTTTAATATTTGACCACAGGGTCCAACCCTGCACTCTTCCACAATACCACAGAGGGGTTGCGGTGTGACGGCACTGTTGCCGACACTAAAGGCCCAATTTTAAAGCACCTATTGTTACTTTCATCCAAAGCCTACATAAGTTTCACCATAATTTAACCAAAAAATCACTAAACTTGTTCTGTGTGTCCTAAAACGTCTCCTCTTTTCAAACAGGCTGCTGCCCCAAGCAGTAGTTTATGAATAGATTAAAGGAAAACTGTTTACCGTCAATCAGACTGCCCTATATAACCACTCAGACTGGCTCCATTTGAGCCAGGCTCTTGTGACATTCACAAGTGACAGTCTTAAGTGGACGCTTAGAGTTGATTCCTGGAGTTGCGGGACTGGAGGAAGGAACTGCAAGGCCCAATTTTACTCTGGGTAAACGCAAGTCTATATCATGCTTTCTCTCACGCTTCTCCTCTTTACTTCTACCTTTCTCCTTAAATGGAACTCCTGCCCCTCTACCACCGACCCCTACACTATCTGCATCTCTCCCTCCCTCCTCTCGTCCCACATGATGGCCTCGCATGAGCTCCTTTGTTTCCTCAGAACATGGTCTCCCTCTATCTCTCGTGCTGCCTCCCACTCCCACAAATCCCATTCCCACCTTCTCTTTCTCACCCTCCTGCTGTTACTCTATTCAGGTGACATATCCCCTAACCCTGGCCCCACAACACATCCAATACTTCCCTCTCATCCTATCTCCATCGCACATAAATCACCTCCCTGCAAGCCCAGCAACCTCATCCCCATAATCCCTCAGCACCTGTCCTCTTTCTCCTGCGCCCTCTGGAACGCTCGCTCTGTGTGCAACAAACTCACAGCCGTCCATGACCTCTTCCTTTCAAACTCCTTCAACCTCCTAGCTTTAACTGAAACCTGGCTAACTCCCTCTGACACGGCCTCCGTTGCTGCTCTCTCACATGGCGGTCTACACTTGAGCCATACCCCCAGACCGGGTGAGAGAAATGGTGGCGGGGTCGGGCTCCTGCTCTCTCCCACCTGCACCTACCAGCATCTCCCTCCACCCCCATCCCTCTCCTTCTCCTCCTTCGAGACACACTGCATCCGCCTGTTCTCTCCTCTGGCTCTCAGGGTGGCAGTCATCTACCGCCCACCGGGACCAACCTCCCAGTTCTTTGACCACTTTGCTACCTGGCTTTCTCACTTCCTGTCTTCTAATCTTCCATGCCTAATTCTCGGGGACTTCAACATTCCCATTGATGATCCTTCCGCCCCTGCTGCCTCCAAATTTCTTTCACTCACGTCCTCCCTTGGACTCACACAATCCTCCCTCCTCCCTACCCACCGCGATGGTCACGCTATTGACCTTGTCTTTTCCAACATCTGCTCCATTTCTGAGTTCAACTGTCGCCCTTTCCCCATCTCTGACCACCACCTTCTCTCTTTCAACCTATCTGGACTTCCTAAACACCCTGCTCCCCCACCCCGCACACACACTCGCAGAAATCTACATGCTGTGGACCCCCATCAATTCTCCAACCTACTTCACCACCTCCCTCACACCTCATCCTTCACCTGCCCTGATGCTGCCACTAATCACTACAACACTACGCTTATCTCTGCTCTAGACACTCTTGCTCCTCTTCGACTCTGTAAGGCCCCACGCCGCCAGCTTCAGCCCTGGTACACCCTCCAAACTCGCTACCTGCAAAGATGCTCCCGCACCGCAGAGCGTGCCTGGAGGAAATCCCGCTCTGAAGCTGATTTTGTTCACTTCAAGTTTATTCTCCGGTCATACACCTCTGCCCTCCACTTGGAAACAATCCTTCTTCTCATCTCTTATATCTACGCTGTCCTCCAACCCTAAACGGCTCTGGTCCACCTTCAACACCCTCCTCCACCCACCTGCACCTCCCCCCTCAGCTGCCTTCAGTGCTCAAGACCTGGCAGACTACTTCCTCAGTAAAACTCTAACTATCAGAAGCAACATCCCAACACAAGATAGTTATCTGCCACCTCCTCTGCCACAGGTCCCCTCTGCCACCCTCTGCCGCTTCCTCCCAGCCACTGAGGAGGAAGTCAATTCCTTATTGTCCTCCTCACATCTCACCACGTGCCCGCTCGACCCCATTCCCTCACATCTAATTCCTCCCCTCTCCTCCTCCCTCACCCCTGCTCTCACACACATCTTCAACCTATCTCTCTCCACTGGCTCCTTTCCATCCGCCTTCAAACACATGCTAGTTACCCCTTTAATAAAGAAACCATCCCTAGACACCAACTCTCCATCCAACTACCGCCCTGTATCCCTGCTTCCCTTCACATCAAAGCTCTTAGAAAAACTAGTCTTCAACCGCCTCTCCCTCTTCCTGTCCTCCAATTCCCTACTTGACCCCCTGCAATCTGGCTTCCGTCCGCTACACTCAACTGAAACTGCCCTCACCAAAGTCACCAACGACCTCCTAACTGCTAAAAAACACGGCCACTATTCTATTCTCATCCTGCTTGACCTCTCGGCTGCTTTTGACACTGTTGACCACCCCCTCCTTCTACAGACCCTCAACTCTCTGGGTCTCGGTGACACTGCACTTGCTTGGGTTGACTCCTATTTATCCAACAGGTCCTTCTGTGTGTCCTTTGCTGGTAACTCCTCCTCTTCATTGCCTCTATCTGTTGGTGTACCTCAAGGCTCTGTCCTTGGTCCTCTGCTCTTTTCCATCTACACCTCCTCCCTGGGCAAAATCATCAACAGCTTTGGCTTTAATTACCACCTCTACGCTGATGACACTCAGATCTACCTCTCTACCCCTGATCTCTCTCCCCCTGTCCTTTCAAAAGTCAGTGACTGTTTATCTGGCATCTCCTCCTGGATGGCCTCCCACCACCTAAAGATCAACATGTCAAAGACTGAGCTCCTACTTATTCCTCCCTCTAATGCCTCCCCACCTCCTGACTTCTCTATCACGGTGGAGGGTATCACCATCTCCCCATCAAACCAAGTTCGCTGTCTTGGAGTTACACTGGACTCTGCTCTTTCCTTCATCCCCCACATCAAGTCTCTTTCCTCCTTCTGCCGATACCAACTGCGTAATATTTCCAGAATTCGGCCATTTCTTACCGCTGTCACCACAAAACAACTCATACACGCCCTGGTAATCTCCCGACTCGACTATTGCAATAATCTCTTATCTGGCCTCCCTCTGTCCCGCCTCTCCCCCTACAATCCATCCTGAACGCCTCCGCCAGGCTAATTCACCTCACCCGCCGCTCTGTCTCTGCCGCTCCCCTCTGCGAGTCCCTTCACTGGCTCCCCATCCACTGCAGAATTAAGTTCAAAATCCTTATCCTTACCTACAAAACCCTCACTAACTCAGCTCCCCACTACCTGTCCTCACTAATCACCAAATACACCCCAGCCGCTCCCTAAGGTCAAACAGTGACCTGCGCCTAGCTTCTCCCCGCATCACCTCTTCCCATGATAGACTGCAGGATTTCTCACGCACAGCCCCCACTCTCTGGAACGCTCTCCCTCGTACTGTCAGACTTTCCCCTAACTTCTCTTCCTTCAAACGCTCCCTTAAAACATTCCTATTTAGGGAAGCCTACCCCCCAACTCACTGACGCAACCATCAATCACTCTCACCTTACAGTCCTCTCCTCCTGTTTCCAACCCCAACCCTCCCAGATTGTGAGTTCCTACGGGAATAGGGCCCTCATCTCCTCCTGTACTGTTTGTCAAATGTTGTTCAATGTATTGTAACCCTGTCTATACTGTGCTTATTGTACAGCGCTGCGGAATATGCTGGCGCTTTATAAAATAATAATAATAATAATAATAATAATTTTAAACGTCATTTTTTTGTTTTTAAGTGTTTCTATACATCCTAGAAATCCGCCACTTCACGGGCAGGTTATGGGGACCTCCTAGGCACGATATTTGAAGGAATTTTTCGTTTTTATTCTTCACCTTTATTTCATGGAAAAATCACTGTTCCTTTAAAAACATTTTTTTTTTACTTTTTGCCCTTGTTTCCTGTCCCCCAGGGCACTACCCAGACCCCCATACACCTTTTATGGCAAATATCTTGCATATGTGCCCTCTTGGAGTGCACTCTAAAAACCAAACTTTCGAGTCCCATTGACTTGCACTGAGTTCAGTTCGTGTTCGAACTCGAACTTTTGAAATTGTTCGAGTTCGAATGCGAACTGAACACAGGGGTGTTCGGCTCATCCCTAATATGGACGTGTGTCGCCATGTTTATGGGTTTGTTTGTGTATATATTCTCCTTTCTCCCCGCTCTTGCAGTGATTTGGATATTATGTTATGTGTATTTTTGGTTTCCACGCTCTGACACGCTGTTACACCGCACCTCCTGCCAGCCTCTCCGCGTGATGGAATTTATTTCTGTCACTCCATGTTTCCTGACAGTTTCAGGTTTTTATATGTTCCTGCCACCCCCCTTCACCACCTGACTGATCCGTCTCCAGTTTGCTGTGCTCTGAGGGAGGTACATGCATGTGGATCAGGGGCTCTGAGGGAGGTGCGTGCATGTGGATCAGTGGCTCTGAGGGAGGTGCGTGCATGTGGATCAGGGGCTCTGAGGGAGGTACATGCATGTGGATCAGGGGCTCTGAGGGAGGTACCTGCATGTGGATCAGGGGCTCTGAGGGAGGTACCTGCATGTGGATCAGGGGCTCTGAGGGAGGTGCGTGCATGTGGATCAGGGGCTCTGAGGGAGGTGCGTGCATGTGGATCAGGGGCTCTGAGGGAGGTGCGTGCATGGGGATCAGGGGCTCTGAGGGAGGTGCGTGCATGTGGATCAGGGGCTCTGAGGGAGGTGCGTGCATGTGGATCAGTGGCTCTGAGGGAGGTGCGTGCATGTGGATCAGGGGCTCTGAGGGAGGTACATGCATGTGGATCAGGGGCTCTGAGGGAGGTGCGTGCATGTGGATCAGGGGCTCTGAGGGAGGTGCGTGCATGTGGATCAGTGGCTCTGAGGGAGGTGCGTGCATGTGGATCAGGGGCTCTGAGGGAGGTACATGCATGTGGATCAGGGGCTCTGAGGGAGGTACCTGCATGTGGATCAGGGGCTCTGAGGGAGGTGCGTGCATGTGGATCAGGGGCTCTGAGGGAGGTGCGTGCATGGGGATCAGTGGCTCTGAGGGAGGTGCGTGCATGTGGATCAGGGGCTCGGAGGGAGGTGCGTGCATGTGGATCAGGGGCTCTGAGGGAGGTACCTGCATGTGGATCAGGGGCTCTGAGGGAGGTGCGTGCATGGGGATCAGTGGCTCTGAGGGAGGTGCGTGCATGTGGATCAGGGGCTCGGAGGGAGGTGCGTGCATGTGGATCAGGGGCTCTGAGGGAGGTACCTGCATGTGGATCAGGGGCTCTGAGGGAGGTGCGTGCATGTGGATCAGGGGCTCCTAGGGAGGTGCGTGCATGGGATCAGTGGCTCTGAGGGAGGTGCGTGCATGGGATCAGTGGCTCTGAGGGAGGTGCGTGCATGGGATCAGTGGCTCTGAGGGAGGTGCGTGCATGTGGATCAGGGGCTCCTAGGGAGGTGCGTGCATGTGGATCAGGGGCTCCTAGGGAGGTGCGTGCATGGGATCAGTGGCTCTGAGGGAGGTGCGTGCATGGGATCAGTGGCTCTGAGGGAGGTGCGTGCATGTGGATCAGGGGCTCCGAGGGAGGTGCGTGCATGTGGATTGGCAGCTCTGAGGTGGGTACATGCATGTGGATCGGTGGCCCTAAGGGCCATTCGGCTATTCAGAGAGCAGGCAGTTCACTAAATCCTGGCGAATTGCCTGCACATACGGTGCCTGTTCGGTGCCTGTTCGAGGGCAGTGAAATCCCCATAGAGAAGCAATGCTTCGGCTATTCAGAGAACACAAACCAGCAGTGAAAGGTTCCCCTAATGCCCTGCCATTCGGTGGTTTCATTCGGCAGGTTAATTCAGGCGAATCCCATAGGCTTCAATGTTAAAATTATTCCCTTATTTTTTATTTTTTTTAGAAAGGATTTTTCCAGGAAGGATACATTGAGATTTCTCTGGTTTCCAGGAAGGATACATTGAGATTTCTCTGGTTTCCAGGAAGGATACATTGAGATTTCTCTGGTTTCCAGGAAGGATACATTGAGATTTCTCTGGTTTTCAGTATGTCCTGGGAGGCGAGTCTGTACCGTTAGGTGTCTTGCCCAAAGACACTTACTGGAGAGGTGCTCTTGCTGGGATCGAACCCATGTCTCCACAGGCTCTCTCCATATCTAATAAACCGTTTATTATAATATTCAGTAAAAGTCTCTTTATTTATAGATTTTTTTAGGATCTTTTAGGCATTTTTTGGGCAAACTTTTTTCCGTTTTTTTAAATAATTTTTGCTTTTCTGTAACCGCCTCTTTATTATCATTCATTGGATCATATGTAAATTTCAGACATTTTCGTTCAGTAGCTTCTTCGCAAACAGCGTTTCACTTTTCAAACATAAAAGCAAACAGTTTCAGTTTTTTGGGGGGTTTTTTCACTCCATTTGTCTGCGGTGTCTGTTTTTTCCGGCGGCTGCTCTGCGCTGTGATCGGCTCCTGCTCGGGTTTTTCCGGCGTGTTCGGCGGGTTAATCCAGATGTTTTTGCCGGTTTCGGCATGCATTCGCCTGGGTTTTGCGGTGAGTGTTCGGCGGGTTTGCGGCGACTTTTCCCTGCATTACGGCGGCCTTGTGGTGCTTGCTGAATACACTGCAGGGTCGCCGAAATGGGATCGTACCGAATTGAAGAGAACGAAAAGTCACCAAACGTGGGGTGACTTTTCGATTCTCTATGAATAACCATGTAAGTGTCCCCAGACATTATCCCCCATTACTAACGGTAATGAATCCCTAAGTGTCCCCAAACATTCCCCCCCATTAATGGTAGATTCCTGTGGCTTGCAGTATGTGAGGGGGCTGTCATGATTGGAGGAGAGCAATGCTGCCACCTAGTGCCTGCAAGGACGTAACACACAGACATGGGTAACATGATACAACAACAGTGCAGTATTTAATAGAGATGTGCATTTCGTGCCGATTCGGCGCTTCGGATTCGTCTGATGTTCTGAACCGGACCGGCAACAAAATAAACACCATCCGAAATATTTCCCTAGGCGAAACGAAAAAAATGTCGTTATTTCGTATGGACATGAAATTTGTAAAATCGCATCATTTTCGTTCTATTCGCGATTTCGGGTCCGTTTTGGTTAATTTCGGACATTGTATTTTCGTATCGTTTCGAGTCTGTTTCGGTTCCGTTGCTGATCTCTTAATTTCATATCGACCGTCACTTTTTTCACTTGATCCAGTGCAAAATTCCCGTTTTTATTATATATATCTTAAAGCATTAATTGTTTTCACTTACAGCAAGAAGTGTCTGCATTTATTTATTTGTTAGGATTATTTTTGCATTTTTCGGGAATTTTTGGGTTAATATTTCGGGTTCTTCCTAACTTATTTTAAATGTATAACGAGGTCTGTTTTTTTCTTTGCAGAACACATACAGCTGGATTATCGTCTCACAGTCCGTCAGTATGTGTTCTGTTCAGCAATGACTTTTGATACAATACATTTTGTCAGATCAGCACCATGGATAGTAAGAAGCCGGTCGTTATCCATGGTGCTGACATGAAGAAATAGATTGATTATGTGTTTCTCCATCGGCGACTGTCCATGGTTCTGGCTCAGAACAGAACCATGGACAGTCGCCGATGGTGAAACACATATTATCGATCTAACGACAAGCTTCTTACTATCCATGGTGCTGATACTGACAATAATGTATTGTATCAAATTTCATTGCTGAACAGAACACATACGGACAGACTTTGCAGAACACATACAGCTGGATTATCGTCTCAAAGAAAAAAACAGACCTCGTTATACATTTAAAATAAGTTAGGAAGAACCCTAAATATTAACCCAAAAATTCCTGAAAAATGCAAAAATAATCCTAAAAAATAAATAAATAAATGTCTGTTTGCTGCAATTGAAAATACAACGGTTTTAGAAATATTTAATAAACACTTAAAAACGGGGATTTGTTTTAACATTTATTCATAAGAAAAAAAGGATCTTTCATAAAAAACGATACGTCAGAAGGAACCGTGTCGACCAAAATACCATACGTCTAAAGTCAAAACAAAAATCCGAGGATGGACCCTTTGAAACTAAGAGAACAGACGATCCGAAATTCCCCGATTTCACGAAAAAAAAAATCGATACAAGACTAGGGATGAGCTGTTCGGGTTCGGACGGTTCGGAGTTTGGCCCGAACTTTGGCAGTTCGAAAGTTCGCGAACTTCGAACTTTTTGGGTGTGTTCGGTTCGAGTTGGAAAAAAAAAAGAAATTTTGAAAAAAGTATAGAAAATGCTTAAAAAAATACTAAAAAATCTAGAAATAAAGAGACTCTTTACTGCAGAATATTATAAGCAACGGTTTATTAGATATTGAATTAAAAACTAATGTGTACGTGGAAAGATTCTCAACTCTAAATGACCTCTGTTCACAAACGGGCATAACACCAGGTGTTTTTAGAATGGTAATCAATTTGATACATTGCACACTATACTGAGGGGGTGGGGTGGTGTCTGCTTTTGATTGAGATTTGAGAATTAATTTCCCTCCTAAAACTTCCTAATATGCTGCATTTAACTGGTGTTTGAAAAAAATTCTAAATAACATCTAAAGCAATGTTATTTTTCACCTCGGGATTAAACATTCACAGCGTTATTCAGAGAGCGGTGAAAAGTAGGAGAATAACTGGAGAAGTGAAAATTCTAGGTCAAAATAGCCAAACCAGAAAAATTCTCCCATTTAACTCACTTTCCAAATTGGCTATTTGGTCTAGATTGTTCTCTTCTCCTGCCAGTTCTCCTGGCTTTCACCTCTCTCTCAGGGCTGTTCAGAGAATGGTGAAAACCAGGAGAATGGCAGGAAAAGAGAACAATCTGGACCAAATAGCCAATTTGGAAAGTGAGATAAGGCTAGGGTCAGACTAACGCATTTTTCGCAGCGACCGTCAAAAAGTGCGTCCGAACGCATTGCCGTATTTTTTCACGGATTGCGCGAAAACGGTCATACGATGCGCATTTTTGTGCGTGATTTTTTACGGATCCAAACCAGGAAACTTTGTGTGTCTGGACGTTATGTTGGCCGGACATGAGCAGGGTCTGACGTCTCCAAATCACGCACACACGCCGCTAGTGGACGCAGCGCACTCTGTACGTCCGTACTAGCGGTTCTGCGTTCTCGAAAAAATGCGTTCATTTTCCACTTGCGTTGCGCAACCGGACTTTCGTGCGACCGTACTTCGTATATTGGCCGTCATTGCCCGTCATTTGCTGCTAGTGCGGCCGTGATTAAATGCGCCTAAACGCACGTTAAAAATTCGCTAGTCTGACCCTAGCCTAAATGGGAGAATTTTTCTAGTTTGGCTATTTTGACCTAAAATTTTCCATTCTCCAGTCATTCTCCTGCTCTTCACCGCTCTCTGAATAACCCTGTCAGGGTTATTCAGAGAAAGGTGAAACTCAGGAGAATGACTGAAGAGAAAATTCATTCTAGGTCAAAATAGCCAAACCAGAAAAATTCTCCCATTTATCTCACTTTCCAAATCGGCTATTTGGTCTAGAATTTTCCATTCTCCAGTCATTCTCCTGCTTTTCACAGCCAAAAATTCAGTAAACTTTTTCTGCGTGTCCGAAAATGTCTCCTCTTTTCATACAGACTGCCGCCCCAAGCAGCTGTTTATGGATAGATTAAAGGAAAAGCATTTACCGTCATTTGAAATGTCATTTTTTGGTTTTTACATATTTCTATACATCCTAGAAATCCGCCACTTCACGGGCAGGTTATGGGGACCTCCTAGGCACGATATTTGAATGAATTTTTCGGTTTTTTTTTAACCCTTATTTCATGGAAAACTCACTGTCCCTTTAAAAACGTTTTTTTTTTACTTTTTGTCCTTGTTTCCTGTCCTCCAGGGCACTACCCGGACCCCCATACACCTTTTATGGCAAATATCTAGCATATATGCCCTCTTGGAGGGCACTCTAAAAAACCGAATTTTCAGCCCCATTGACTTGCATTGAGTTCGAGTTCGGGTTCGGATACGAACATTTGGAAAGTTCGGGTTCGGCTCCGAACCGAACTCAGGGAGTGTTCGGCTCATCCCTATACAAGACACCGAGGCGAAACGAAATGAGCCAAAACGAAAACGGGCCAAAACTTTTGAAACACCGAACGTAACAAAATGAAATGAAAAAAAAAATGCGTGCACATCCCTAGTACATAAGTTTACAGTCATCATCATTTATATAGCGCCAACAGTTTCCGCATATCACCTGTGCTGGGCTTCAGCTATCCTGCAAACCTGGCGAGGTGGAGGGTCCTGAGGACAGGTTTGGGAAACACTGATCTAGAGGGATTAGAGCGGAGGAAGACAAGGGGAGCTTTACTGGATGGCAGGATCATTAGTGGCAGTGGTTTAGGGATGCTGGGTCCATGGAAGTGGCATTGAACAGGAATTATGGGTAAGTGAGGAGAGGGAAGGGTTAGTATCAGTAATGTGATTGGCTAATCTGGGTTTTGAAGGATTTCTTGAAGGAATAGCAGGGTTACAATTTCTGTAACACCAAGATAGACCCGTTACCCTCAGCAAAACTGACCCTGCAACTATGGTGACATTAAGGGCCATGCCACCATTTAAACTGTGCCGCACGCTATAAGACAGCACAATGTGTCATTTAGAAATGCAGTGGAGGGGAGCAGGGGTTTAATGGGGACAGCACATGTTCAAATTCATTGTGTGTGTGTGAATGCATGTTGTGTGTAATCAAAGCTCCCTCTATCTTTGTGCCCTCACCCTCCTTGGTAGTTTTGCCCCCACTATACATGACCTCTGTACCCATTAGAGAAGTGTGGATGCTGGCCTCCTGCCAATGGCAAAGCAAACTGTAAAAGACAATGGGCATACCTGGGCACCTAAGGGTTAAGGCGTTAAAGGTCTTTGGTAAACTGATTATATTTTAGGAGTTTAGCTTATGTCAGTAATCTAATGTAGACCTATTGTCAGTACTGTCGGTGTGATTGTTTGCATTATTGTCAATACTGTCTGTCTCTGTATGTGTGATTGCTCTACTGTCAGTACTGTCTGTGTGATTGTTTGCGCTATTGTCAGTACTGTCTTTCCCTGTATGTGTGATTGTTTGCTCTACTGTCAGTACTGTCTGTGTGGTTGTTTGCTCTATTGTCAGTACTGTCTGTCCCTGTATGTGTGATCGTTTGATCTATTGTCAGTACTGTCTGTGTGATTGTTTGCTCTATTGTCAGTACTGTCTATCCCTGTCTGTGTGATTGTTTGCATTATTGGCAGTTCTGTCTGTCCCTGTCTGTGTGATTGTTTGCTCTACTGTCAGTACTGTCTGTGTGATTGTTTGCCCTATTGTCAGTACTGTCTATCCCTGTCTGTGTGATTGTTTGCATTATTGTCAGTATTATTATTATTATTGTCATCATTTATATAATGCCAACAGTTTCCGCAGCGCTTTACAATAACCAAAGGGAACGAAATACAAATAAACGGACGTAAGATGGAAACAAGAGGTGTAGAGGGCCCTGCTCATAGGAGCTTACAGTCTAGAGGGATTGGGGGTTGAGGAAGACAAGAGGAATTTCGCTAGATAGCAGAATCATTAGTGCCAGTGGTTTGGGAATGGTGAGGCCATGTCTATCCCTGTCTGTGTGATTGTTTGCTCTACTGTCAGTACTGTCTGTGTGATTGTTTGCGCTATTGTCAGTACTGTCTGTCCCTCTGTGATTGTTTGCTCTATTGCCAGTACTGGCTGTTCCTATCTGTGTGGAGGGATCAGCCAAATAACAAATGATTTAGGTAAACTAAAAAAATGGTGGGAGTTGTGGCAATTGAGTTTTAATGTGGATAAGTGCAAGATAATGCACCTGGGACGTAAAAACCCAAGGGCTGAATATAGAATATTTGATACATCTGAGGGTTGGGATTTAGGGGTTATTATTTCAGAGGATCTAAGGGTAAGTAGTCAATGTAATAGAGCAGCAGGAAATGCTGGCAGAATGCTTGGAAATGCTGGCAGAATGCTTGGTTGTGTAGGGAGAGGTATTAGCAGTAGGAAAAGGGAAGTGCTCATGCCACTGTACAGAGCACTGGTGAGACCTCACTTGGAGTACTGTGTGCAGTACTGGAGACCGTATCTCCAGAAGGATATAGACATCTTAGAGAGAGGTCAGAGAAGGGCTACTAAAATGGTGTACGGCTTGAAGGAGAAAAGTTACCAGGAAAGACTTAATGATCTTAACATGTACAGCTTGGAAAAAAGACGAGACAGAGGAGATATGATAGAAACATTTAAATACGTAAAGGGAATCCACAAGGTAGAGGAAGGGAGTATATTTAAAAGGAAACAAAGTAGCAAAACAAGAGGACATAGTCTTAGATTAGAGGGGCAAAGGTTTAAAAGTAACATCAGGAAGCATTATTTTACTGAGAGGGTGGTGGATACATGGAACAGTCTTCCAGTAGAAGTGGTAGAGGCCAAAACAGTAATTGAATTTAAGCAAGCATGGGATAGGCATAAGGCTATCCTAAACAAACGATAAATCCAGGTAAAGTATCCATGTAATTGGGCGACTAGATGGGCCGAAAGGTTCTTATCTGCTGACATTTTTCTATGTTTCTATGTGATTGCTCTATTGTCAGTACTGTCTATCCCTGTGTGCGTGTGTGTGTGATTGTTTGCTCTATTGTCAGTACTTTCTGTTTCTGTCTGTGTGATTGTTTGCTCTATTGCCAGTACTGTCTATCCCTTTCTGTGTGATTGTTTGCTCTATTGTAAGTACTGTCTATCCCAGTCTGTGTGATTGTTTGCCATATTGTCAGTACTTTTTGTGTGATTGTTTGCTCTATTGCCAGTACTGTCTATCCCTGTCTGTGTGATTCTTTGCTCTATTGTCAGTACTGTCTGTCCCTTTCTGTGTGTGTGTGTGTGTGTGATTGTTTGCTCTATTGTCAGTACTGTCTGTATGATTGTTTGCTTTATTGTCCATACTGTCTATGCCTTTCTGTGTGTTTGCTTTTAGATTGCTGTGATGTTCAGTTGTTGATAATGTGTTAATTCAATTGGTTTTAAACTAATCAAGGTTTCTGCGTCTCCTGAAGGAATTCACCCCCCTCATGTAGACAATGTATTCCGCTGATTATGTCATGTTACCACCCCCTCCCCGTTTCTCATAACTGCTCCCCATTTCAAATCAAAGATCATTCTTCTTCCCTGCATTAAGCTGTGTCCGGTGTTTGGGGAGATAGAATTATACAGCATTCTCTCAAGTTCTGGCTGAGGGTTGTGAGATAAGGAAAGCTGCTGCTGATCAACTTGACTTTAGGGTCTGCTGTAGGGTAGGGTCATGGTGGGGTGGGTCTGCTGTAGGGTAGGGTCATGGTGGGGTATGTGCGTTTGCTGTACGGTAGGGTCACGATGGGGTATGTGTGTCTGCTGTAGGGTAGGGTCATGGTGGGGTATGTGCGTTTGCTGTATGGTAGGGTCACGATGGGGTATGTGTGTCTGCTGTAGGGTAGGGTCATGGTGGGGTATGCGTTTCTGCTGTAGCTTAGGGAAATGGCGTGGTATGTCCATGTGTTGTAGAGTAGAGATACAGTAGGGTCACCTCAGTCGGCTTTGTGCCGCGGTGGACTGGCCACTGGTTTCACTGGATCTGCATTAAGGTTCAGAACTCAGTGACGGAATCTCTCAGAGTATCTCCCATTCCAAATAAGCACATGTTTAGCAGCTGCTCCTCGTCTGTCCCGTTTTACAGAAACCCTGGCACTTGCCCGCTCCGTTTCCATGGAAGGCCTCCCGGAGACTTCTTGTTTTAGAGATTTGACATATTTGGTTGTTTATGAAACATCGCAGAGTTTCGTTTTTTTGGAACATGTGGCTTTTATTTTCTAGCTGGAAATAATTTGTGAAACTCAAGATCCCACAAGAAGTGGAGCTCGTCACAAAGGAACCACCCCATGTAACTCCACATTCTCCGTCAACACACAGAGTGGCTGCACACCTCAGTCTGCCCCGAACCGGAGGACGAAGGGGTCAACGATTCGGCTAAATCAGGACAGAAAGCTATGCTTATCTTTTATTTAATTAGATGCGGCGGCAAATATCAGACAATTCTCTCACTGTATTCTGGAGAATCATAAGCAGAATCCAGGAACTCGAAGTCCAAGAGCCCAGGCTGACCAGCCAAGGTAACGGAGGAGGCCAAAATATCCCAACAGGAGAACCGTGTCCACATGACCAAACTCTAACTGGAGAGAGAGACAGAGAATTCCGTAAATCAAATCAATGTAATCGATGCGAGGAAGCACAGGACGTCACTAAAACATGATTATATATAAACGGCACGCCAACAAAGCGAGACGGACACCAGAGGAACATGTATATTATGCCGGCCAATCAGCTGCAGGGCGAGGAGAAAACGAAAAGCAAAATGAAGATAGCAGTGAGTTAGGGATGAATCTCAGTGCGGTGTCAGTAAAACGCTGGAAACATGGACCAGGCTGCGGCTGCTGCTGCACACTCACTGGATTCAGGTGAAGATGGACCCGAGAGTTCGTTAAAATGTCACTGCGGTAAAAGAAATGAGAAAGAAAATGATCCTCAAAATTACAATTTCAGCGTTTTAATTCGAGGTTACTGCCCCACCCCCCCGTAGAAAAACAAAATTCCCAGTGAGAACTCACTCCTGTCATCCTGTGTTGCTGTTAAGGAGCTGCAAGGGGCAGCCCCCAACCTCACTGTAAAGAAGCTGCAAGGAGCAGCCCCCAGCCTCACTGTAAAGAAGCTGCAAGGAGCAGCCCCCAGCCTCACTGTAAAGAAGCTGCAAGGAGCAACCCCCAGCCTCACTGTAACAATCATTACTGCAACATTCCAGCAGCCAGGGATGTGTCAGAATACAGGGAGAGCTGTGGGGTCAGTCGCTGCTGCACAGGGATAAGATTCAGGGGGTTATAATGAGTGTAAATCCCTGTACAGTACAGATTCAAGTAGACTCGTGCACGTCCGTTTTGATTTGTTTCATTTTGAATTTTTTCGTTCATTTTTGTTTTGGATCATTTTGTTCCGTCTTTTTCTTGTTGGTTTTGGGTCACTTGGTATTTTCCCATGATTCGTATTTTTGGACCGATCCAAAAATTCAGACAGCAGGTTTTTGTTTTTCGGATCACTTCGTGTTATGTTTTTAGGAGTTATTTCAGGTTTTTTTATGAAATATTTTTTCCATTGAGACATATGGGATTATTTTGTACGGCTGGTATTTTATTGAAGTACCAGCTGTATTTTATTTTGTACGGCTGGAATTTATATCCCAAAAAATGCCTAATAAATCCTAAAAAAAAAAAAAAGAGACTTTTTGCTGCAAATGAAAAGAATAAACGTAAATGGTTGAATAAATATTTGAAAAAAACAGGATTTTTTTTTTACATTGAAACCTATGGGATTTGCCTGATTAAACTTGAACGAAACCACTGAACATCACGGTTAGAAATAAGCAGATCTCACCATTTTATTAACTATCGGCTGCCCTCCGGGCAGGCTTAACACCTAGTAGATGAGGATCTGGCTGCTCTCGGCGTGCCCTGGGATCTGGCTGCTCTGCTCTCCATTAGGGGAAGTTGCAGAAGGTGCAGAAGTTGGTATTGGGGGTTGCGGGGGCAGTGGGGATGCAGAACGTGGCAATGGGGGATTGTGGGGGTGCAAAAGGTGGTATTGGGGGGTTGCAGGGGCAGTGGGGATGCAGAAGGTGGCAATGGGGGGTTGTGGGATGTGCAAAAGGTGGTAACGGGGGGTTGTGGGGGCAGTGGAGATGCAGAAGGTGGTATTGGGGGTTGCAGGGGTAGTGGGGGCACAGAAGGTGCTATTTGGGGGTTGCAGGGCAGCAGGGGCACAGAAGGTGGTATTAGGGGTTGCGGGGCAGTGGGGGCACAGAGGGTAGTATTGGAGGTTGCGGGGGTGCAGAAGGTGGTATTGGGAGGTTGCGGGGGCAGTGGGGATGCAGAAGGTGGTATTGGGAGGTTTTGAGGGCAGTGGAGGCACAGAAAGTGGTATTGGGGGGCTGCAGGGGCAGTGGGGCTGCAGAAGGTGGTAACGGGGTTTGCGGGGGCAGTGGATGTGCAGAAGGTGGTATCGGGGAGTTGCGGGGCACAGAAGGTGGTATCGGAGGCAGTAGGGGCACAGAAGGTGGTATTGGGTGTTACAGGGACAGTGGGGGGGTGCAGAACGTTATATGGGGGTTGTGGGGGCAGTGGGAGGAGCAGAAGGTGCTATTGGGGCAGTAGGGGTGCAGAAGGTGATGTGTGTGAGGGGGGTTGCAGGAGGTGTGTATGGGGGTTTGTGGGGGTGCAGGAGGTGCGTGTGCGGGGGGTTGCAGGAGGTGTGTGTGGGGGTTGCAGGAGGTGCGTGTGCGGGGGGTTGCAGGAGGTGCGTGTGCGGGGGGTTGCAGGAGATGCGTGTGCGGGGGGTTGCAGGAGGTGCGTGTGCGGGGGGGTTGCAGGATGTGTGTGTGCGGGGGGTTGCAGGAGGTGCTTGTCCGGGGGGTTGCAGGAGGTGTGTGGGGGGTAGCAGGAGGTGCGTGGGGGGGTTTGCAGGAGGTGCGTGTGTGGGGGGGGGTTACAGGAGGTGTTCGGTTTGATATTTTCAGAGTTCTATTCGAACATCGCCCGTTCATCGAACTCTGAACATTTCCGCGTGTTCGCCCACAATGGACTACAATGCACTTTTTCCACTGGCCTGAAGCTTGTAATTGGCTACAGCCTTGCACCTGACCACAGTTTAGGTGCAAGACAGGTCAGGACTATGCCAATCACTGCTCAATCATGGGCTCACAGTGCTAAGTCCCGCAGCACACTATATAAGGCTTCACACAGCCTTCAGCACGTATTTTTTGAGAGGAGATTGTTCTCTTAGTGTGTCTTCTCACTGCCAGCAGCTTTTGTTGGGGTCTCATTTCTACAAAATATCTGGGAATTGATGTTATCTGTGTGTTCTCACTGCCAGCAGCCATTGGGGGGGTCTCACTTCTAGCAGATATCTGGGAATTGTAATCTGTGTCTTGTCACTGCCACCCATCAGGGGGTCTCACTGATTTATAGGAGGTTCCTGGGAATTGTAATCTGTATCTTGTCACTGCCACCCATCAGGGGGTCTCACTGATTTGTAGCAGATATCTGGGAATTATAACCTGTGTCGTCACTGCCACCCATCAGGGGGTCTCACAGACTTGTAGCAGATATCTGGGAATTGTAATCTGTGTCTTGTCACTGTTCCCAGCTATCATGGGGTCCTATCAGGGGTCTCACTGATTTATAGGTGGTTTCTGGGAATTGTAATCTCTGTCTTGTCACTGCCACCCATCAGGGGGTCTCACTGATTTATAGGAGGTTTCTGGGAATTTTAATCTGTGTCTTGTCACTGGCTGCCAGCTATCAGGGTGTCTCACTGAGTTATACCACAGTTCTGGAAATCTTTAATCTAGATAACACAGTTGAATCAGAGTTCTGCATATCTCCAATTTTTTATAACAGAGTTGAATCAGAGTTCTGTATATCTTTAATCTATATATCACTCACCATGTCAGAAAGACCAAAAAAGACAGGCAGACGCTCCCAGACACAGATAAGAGGGCAAGCAGCCTCTGTGTCGGGAGGCTGTGCCTCTGGTCGTCGTGGACGTGGTGCATCCTCTGCAGGTGCACGCTTGTCCTTTCTAACTGGTGCTGGCCGTCTTAAGCAGCAGCAACATACAGAAGATTTGGTGGATTGGCTAACCAGGCCATCCTCATCCTCCGAGTCCTCTGCCAGCCAGGCTTGTAGTGCTTTACAGTCCACCTCAGCTGCCAAAGCATCTAATGCAGCCTCCATGTCCACAGCTACTCCTGCCGTAGCCTCACCAACATACACGGAGAAGTCAGCTGAATTGTTTGACTACAATGACAGTGACATGCTGCTTGAGGATGTGCAGCAACTACAGTGCTCTGATTCAATCTCTGAGGTTGAGGAAGGGAGTATAATCAACCTAGAGGAAGGGGGTGCCAGTGACACACAAATAACTGGCACTCATGTTCCCCCAGCAGCTGTAGCATATTGCGAGGTTGGCTCCAGTGACGAGGAGATAGGGGGTGATGACGGTGATGAGGTCACTGACTCCACCTGGGTGCCTGTTCAAACAGAGGAGTCAAGTGAGGAGGAGGAGGCATAACAAACATGAGGCACAACGTCCTCTATGACCAACCGTAGCCAGTCCAAGGCATCAGATGTCAGAACTGCTCAAGTGCAGAGCGCTGTTGTCTCAAAGCACACATCCAGGAACTCTGCTGTCTGGGAGTTCTTTAAGAAATGTGCAGCAGACCCCACCGTTGCTATTTGTAATCTATGTCAGATGAGGATCAAGCGTGGGAAAGACATCCCACGCTTGGGTACCATGTGCTTGAGGCGACATATGACCACCTGCCACGCATCCTGTTGGCACAACACTTTGCATAGGTCCTCATCCTCCTCATCTGTCTCTACCCCCACTATATGTCCTGCGATGTCATTGTCTACAACCTCCACTGACAGGGATGATGCTACAGTAATGGGTGTACCAGGTCCTTCCTCACAATGTGACAGCATCCCATCAGCTGAAGATTTCCGCAGTCAGATTACGTTGCCCCAGCTGCTGCAGCATAAGAAAAAATATAGTCCCAACCATCCCCAAGCACAGCGTCTAAATGCCAGCTTAGCAAAATTACTCGCATTACAGCTGCTGCCTTTCCAGCTGGTGGATTCTGCTCCCGTCCGTGAATTTGCTGAATGGGCTGTACCTCAGTGGCAGGTTCCAAAATGCCATTTCTTTTCACGGAATGACATTCCAGCACTATACCAGCACGTGGAACACAATGTTATGGAGTCATTGGGAAAGGCAGTCAGCAGCAAGGTGCACATGACTTTAGACACGAGGTCCAGCAAGCATGGACAGGGCCGTTACATTTTCTTCATGGCACACTGGGTAACTCTGATTGCAGCTGGGAGGGATCCAAGATGGGGCTCTGTGCTGGATCTTGTTCATCCACCACACCTCCAGAAAGCTGCTTGTATGAGGTCTGTCTGCTCCACCACCACCTCTTCCTCCTCCTCCTTCTCTGTCTCTGGCAAAGTGGCAGTTAAACCGAAGCGTGACAGGGGCTACGCAATGGCTCAAGCAAAAAGATGCCATACTGTGCTTGAGCTGGTTTGTTTAGGGGACAGGAGCCACACCGGGCCAGAAATTCTGTCAGCTCTGCAGGGGCAGGTGCAGAGATGGTTAACACCACGCCAGCTTAAGCTGGGAATGGTCGTCTGTGATAATGGCAGCAACCTTGTCTCCGCCCTACGCCAGGGTAAGTTGACGCATGTACCATGCCTAGCACACATCCTAAATCTGGTGGTACAGCATTTCCAAACCAGGTACCCAGGGCTGGCAGAGCTTCTCAGCCAGGCCAGAAAAGTCTGCAGCCACTTCAGACGGTCATTCCCAGCAAGTGTTCGCCTGGCAGAAATTCAAAGAGAATTCCACCTTCCCACAAACCGTCTGATCTGTGACATGCTCACCAGGTGGAACTCGACATTAGCAATGCTGCAGCGTCTGCACAAGCAGCAGAGGGCCATCAATGAGTACCTGTGTGAGTATGGCACAAGGACAGGTTCAGGTCAACTTGTTTTTTTTTCCCCTGCAGTGGCTGATGATCAAGGATGCATGCACTGTACTGTCACCATTTGAGGAGCCAACGAGGGTGGTGAGCAGGGACAGTGCATGCATCAGTGCCACAATTCCTTTAGTGTTCCTGCTGGAGCGCACTCTGCAGGGAATTATAGATGTGGCACTAGAGGCAGAGCAGCAGGAGGAAGAGGAGGCCTTCCCTTGCTTTCAAGGCCCCAGTCTTTACGCAGACAGCATTCCTGCGGGTCCTCAGATCAGACAGGAGGAGGATGAGGAGTAATATTTAAGTAGTGAGGGATTCCTCAAGGGAGGGTTTTGTGTACCCAGAAACACAAGGACTAGTACGTGGCTGGGAGGAGGAAGTGCACAATGGGGTCATCCTCATTGACCAGGAAGACTCGGAAGCTAATGCCACCGCCAACCTATGCTGCATAGACTCCCTTATCCTGCAAAGCCTGGTATAGGACCCCAGGATTCGTGCTATCAAGGAGAGGGATCATTTCTGGTTGGCAAGCCTTCTTGATCCACGATACAAGGGTAAAGTTGCACCTTTCCAGGCACTGGTAGGTTACCAAGTGATGACACAGGTGCTTCTGAGGCTGCGGATGATCAGAGGAAGAGCGGTGAAGGCCGGGGCCGCTTCACTAATGCCTTTTTAAATTTTTTTAGTCCACGACGCCCAGGGACGTCAAATGTAGGCACCCATTGCCAGCGTCTTCACCATATGGTGCAGGACTATCTAGGTGCAAGGGCAGACCTGGATAGCTTTCCAGCAGATGATCCACTGGCTTACTGGGTGTTGAGATTGGATCACTGGCCAGAATTTAGCCAATATGCTATGCAGCTACTAGATTGCCCTTCATCCAGTGTGCTTTCTGAATGGACGTTCAGTGCCGCTGGAGGTTTTGTCACAGACAAAAGAGTGCGTCTGTCCACCGACTCTGTAGACCAGCCTACATTTATAAAAAATAATCAGTCCTGGATCAGCAGCTATCAATCCCCTGATGCTGACGTAACGGAATAGATTGGGGATCTCTTCTGCATTCACAAAACCTCCACCACTGCACTCTTCCACAATACCACAAAGGGGTTACGGTGTGAAGGCACTTGCTGCCACCAACCCTGCACTCTTCCACAATACCACAGAGGGGTTAGGGTGACGGCACTGTTGCCGACACTAAAGGCCCAATTTTAAAGCACCTATTGTTACTTTCATCCAAAGCCTGCATAAGTTTCACCTTTATTTAGCCAAAAAAAATCACTAAACCTGTTCTGCGTGTCCTAAAATGTCTCCTCTTTTCATACAGACTGCCGTCCCAAGCAGTTGTTTATGACTAGATTAAAGGAAAACCATTTACCATCATTTGAAATGTCATTTTTTTGTTTTTAAATGTTTCTATGCATCCTACAAATCCGCCACTTCACGGGCAGGTTATGGGGACCTCCCAGGCATGATATTTGAAGGAATTTTTTGTTTTTATTCTTAACCTTTATTTCATGGAAAACTCACTGTTCCTTTAAAAACATTTTTTTTGAAACTTTGTAATTGTTTCCTGTCCCCCAGGGCACTACCCGGACCCCCATACACCTTTTATGGCAAATATCTTGCATATATGCCCTCTTGGAGGGCACTCTAAAATTCGAACTTTCGAGTCCCATTGACTTGCATTGAGTTCGGTTCGTGTTTGTGTCGAACTCGAACTTTTGAAATTGTTCGAGTTTGAATGCGAACCGAACACGGGGGTGTTCGGCTCATCACTAATGGTGAGATATCTCGAGGGTAGAACCCAAATCCGGAACACGTCCATTCCCGAGCGTTTCCGGGACATGCGGCCTGTCATACGATGTGAGGCTTTTTCCTGGAAGACTCTGTTATTTTAGTGTAAAAGTCCCTTTGGCTCTTCACCGGTCATTTCCAGTAGATGACCTCTGGCACTCTGCCCCCTCCCGTCACACATTTGCCTGTCCTGTTTGTTTTTTGTCCAGGATGTGGTTCTAGGTCTATAAATCTTTATTGTATTTATTAAATGTTATCGGCCGTGCAATGCGATTCCTCTGGATCCAGAGACGTTTCCAGCTGCGGGGGATATCGTCCAGAATGCAGCGCTTTGTATAAACCCCAGGAAGGTTTGCGGCTATGCGGGGGGACCCGGGGGAGGGGGGGCGCTCTCTTATTCCTCTCACGCTTTTCTTTTGTGATCATTGTTTAGTCTCATTAAATGTCATGCTTTTACTTTTTGTTAATTATGTATTTCCTTGTAATAAGCAGGAAATATCACTCGTTGCGTCCAGTCATCCATACATGCAGTCGCCAAACGTCAGGCCAATGATATACCCAGCCACGATACATCCGCCCAATGATATACCCAGCCACGATACATCCAGCCAATGATATACCCAGCCACGATACATCCGCCCAATGATACACCCAGCCACGATACATCCGACCAATGATACACCCAGCCACGATACATCCAGCCAATGATACACCCAGCCACGATACATCCGGCCAATGATACACCCAGCCACGATACATCCGGCCAATGATATACCCAGCCACGATACATCCGGCCAATGATATACCCAGTCACGATACATCCGGCCAATGATATACCCAGCCACGATACATCCGGCCAATGATATACCCAGCCACGATACATCCGGCCAATGATATACCCAGCAACGATACATCCGGCCAATGATATACCCAGCCACGATACATCCGGCCAATGATATACCCAGCCACGATACATCCGGCCAATGATATACCCAGCCACGATACATCCGGCCAATGATATACCCAGCCACGATACATCCGGCCAATGATATACCCAGCCACGATACATCCGGCCAATGATATACCCAGCCACGATAAATCCGGCCAATGATATACCCAGCCACGATACATCCGGCCAATGATATACCCAGCCACGATACATCCAGCCAGTATGTTTGCTCAATAATACATCTGGTCAGTGGTACGTCCGGCCAACTTAAAGCCAATGATACGTCCAACTGATAATACACCTAGCCACGGATACGCCTGGCCAATGATATGGCCAGCCACCGATACATCCTGCCAATGGTACGTCTGGCCAGTGATACTTCTGGCAAATGATATGTCCAGTCAGTGGTTCGTCCGGCCAATGATATGTCCGACTGATAACACACACAGCGACCGATGCCTGGCCAATGATATGTCCAGTAACCAATACATCCAGCCAATGGTTCGACCGGCCAATCATACGTCCGACTGACAACACACACACAGCCACCGATACGCCTGGCCAATGATATGTCCAGCCACAGATACGTCTAGCCAAGGATACGTCCAGTAACCGATACATTGGCCAATGATGCGTCTCGCCACCGATACGACTGGCCAATGATAACTCCGGTCACTGATGCGTCCAGGGAAAGGTAAAACCAGCCAATGATACATTCGAACAATGATACAGCCAGCCACCTATATGTCCAGTAAATGATAAGTCCAGCCACCAACCAATATGTCTGCCCACCATAAACCCACTGATCGTGCGGCAGGATGAACAAATTTAAAGCCGCGTTGTGGACAGAGTATTTTTACTTTTTAACCCATTTCACGTGGTGGAGAATGACTGGAAGAAACTGGAATTTAAAGCCTGTGATCAATCCCGATCAGGAATCAGAGACGGGACCGGATCCTCTTCTATTTTTTATACATTTGACACATTTTGCTTTTCCTGGTTAATATGATGCAACATTTATTTTATGTTTTTATTACATTCCATTATTTGTTCGCAATGTTTGTCTCCCTCTTTCTCTCTCGATCCTTTCACTTTTCTCCAGGTAAACTCTCTGCACTTCCCCTGTGTCTCCTGCCCGGTCTCTCCTCGTGTCTCACTGTGTACAAGAGCTCGATGTACTCAAGGTAATGAGTAAACATGACATCATCCAATCCTGGAACCTGTTGGCTCAAAGCCCTATTGGGATATGAATGACCGGCATGGTGTGACTGCACTGGAATTTCCCACCTCCCTCCCTCCGTTTCTCTATATTGTAAGCTCGCTCCTGTGAGCCGGGCCCTCTGCTCCTCTAGATTGTAAATTCCTGTGAGCCGGACCCTCTGCTCCTCTAGATTGTAAGCTCCTGTGAGCCGGGCCCTCTGCTCCTCTAGATTGTAAGCTCCTGTGAGCCGGACCCTCTGCTCCTCTAGATTGTAAGTTCCTGTGAGCCGGGCCCTCTGCTCCTCTAGATTGTAAACTCCTGTGAGCCGGGCCCTCTGCTCCTCTAGATTGTAAACTCCTGTGAGCCAGACCCTCTGCTCCTCTAGATTGTAAACTCCCGGTTACACCTTGTCAATATCGGATAACCCTGCCAAGACACTAAGCCAGGGGTGGGCAATTGTTTTGGCTCGGAGGCCACTTTGTGGGAGCAGAGGTTAGCGGAGGGCCGCACTTGCCCCCAGAACTAATTATAGCCAGAAACATGCCCCCAGAACTAATTACAGCCAGACACTTGTCTGCAGAATGAATTACTGCCAGACACTTGCCCCCAGCTCACAAGGATATATTGCCCCAGGCCAGCTCACATGGATATATTTCATCCCAGCTCACATCGATATATTTGCCCCAGCTCACATGGGTATATTTGCCCCCAGCTCACATGGGTATATTTGCCCCAGCTCACATGGGTATATTGCCCCCAGCTCAAATGGGTATATTGCCCCCAGCTCACATGGATATATTTGCCCCAGCTTATATGGATATATATATATATATATATTGCCCTCAGCTCACATGGATATATATATTGCCCCCAGCTCACACATGGATATATATATTGCCCCCAGCTCACACATGGATATATTGCCCCAGGCCAGCTCACACATGGATATATTGCCCCAGCTCACCTCTCCTTTGCCGTCTGGTCTGCTCTGCCAGGCCCCTCTGAGTCATTGCCAGCAGCCGCGTGCTTTTCCTCCTACGAGCGGCCGCCAGCATAAAGCTCTGCCGCTCGCCTGAGATCTATCCACCAGCCAGCCGCGATCTTGCGAGATCGCGAAGTTCACGTGAACTCAGCAATCTCGCGAGATCGTGGCTGGCTGTTGCATCCCAGGTGAGCAGCAGAGCTTCATGCCAGAGGCCAATGGTAGGAGGATAGTAACGCGGCCGCCCGCAATGCCTCGAGTCCTGCTTGGTGGGCCGCAAAAAACTCATGCGGCCCATGGGCTGCAATTTGCCCACCCCCGCACTAAGCCAATAAACCTAACCCTGCCCTCCGGCACATTGTGCCAATTCAGACTTACCCTCCGCGCCAGATCATTGTCACAAGACGCGATGTGTCCAAGGCACAGTGTGCACTGTCCTCTTTGTATGTAGCTCCTCCTCCTCGGCAAGTCTGTGTCTGCGTAACTGGCGCTGTAATGCTTTTTATGTTTTTCACATTATTTTGGGTTTGTCTCACTGTATTTTAGGAGGATCGGGCTCACCTTACAGAGCGGCGAGGCGTGCCAGTGGGATTATTATTACGTTTAAGGAGACCAAAAATCTCTGTCTCTGCCTGTAGGTTTATGGTATTGTCAGCACGAGGGACACGTTCTCCTGTGTATATACTGTACGTGTGTGTGTGTCGGCTTATACTGATGAGGCACATTCATGCACTGCGGCTTCATTTTAAAGCTCAGGTTTCATCTAGTCTGGTCAATGCACAGAGTCAGCAGACATTCCAGAGGGTTGTCGCTTCATATCGCTGCCTAAACACAAGCTTCATATTGTTACTTGGCCTTCAAACTGGAGGCTTCCAACTTCGGCTTCATTCTAGTCAGAAACGCCTACTGTTTACTTTCCGTCAAGCTTCTATTAGTAGAGTGATTTCAAATCTGCTCACTGCACACTGATAAGGAGCAGGAAATGAAATCAGCACACTGATAAGGAGCAGGAAATGAATTCAGCACACTGATAAGGAGCAGGAAATGAATTCAGCACACTGATAAGGAGCAGGAAATGAATTCAGCACACTGATAAGGAGCAGGAAATGAATTCAGCACACTGATAAGGAGCAGGAAATGAATTCAGCAGACTGATATGGAGCAGGAAATGAATTCAGCACACTGATAAGGAGCAGGAAATGAATTCAGCACACTGATATGGAGCAGGAAATGAATTCAGCACACTGATAAGGAGCAGGAAATGAATTCAGCACACACTGATAAGGAGCAGGAAATGAATTCAGCACACTGATAAGGAGCAGGAATTAATTCAGCACACTGATAAGGAGCAGGAAATGAATTCAGCAGACTGATAAGGAGCAGGAAATGAATTCAGCAGACTGATAAGGAGCAGGGAATTAATTCAGCAGACTGATAAGAAGCAGGGAATTAATTCAGCAGACTGATAAGAAGCAGGGAATTAATTCAGCACACTGACAAGGAGCAGGGAATTAATTCAGCAGACTGATAAGAAGCAGGGAATTAATTCAGCACACTGATAAGAAGCAGGGAATTAATTCAGCAGACTGATAAGGAGCAGGGAATTAATTCAGCACACTGACAAGGAGCAGGGAATTAATTCAGCAGACTGATAAGAGGCAGGGAATTAATTCAGCAGACTGATAAGGAGCAGGATAGTAATTCAGCAGACTGATAAGGAGCAGGGAATTAATTCAGCACACTGATAAGAAGCAGGGAATTAATTCAGCAGACTGATAAGGAGCAGGGAATTAATTCAGCACACTGACAAGGAGCAGGGAATTAATTCAGCAGACTGATAAGAGGCAGGGAATTAATTCAGCAGACTGATAAGGAGCAGGATAGTAATTCAGCAGACTGATAAGGAGCAGGGAATTAATTCAGCACACTGATAAGAAGCAGGGAATTAATTCAGCAGACTGATAAGGAGCAGGGAATTAATTCAGCACACTGATAAGGAGCAGGGAATTAATTCAGCACACTGATAAGGAGAAGGGAATTAATTCAGCAGACTGATAAGGAGCAGGGAATTAATTCAGCACACTGATAAGGAGCAGGGAATTAATTCAGCACACTGATAAGAAGCAGGGAATTAATTCAGCAGACTGATAAGGAGCAGGATATTAATTCAGCAGACTGATAAGGAGCAGGATATTAATTCAGCAGACTGATAAGGAGCAGGGAATTAATTCAGCACACTGATAAGAAGCAGGGAATTAATTCAGCAGACTGATAAGGAGCAGGATATTAATTCAGCACACTGATAAGAAGCAGGGAATTAATTCAGCAGACTGATAAGGAGCAGGATATTAATTCAGCAGACTGATAAGAAGCAGGATATTAATTCAGCAGACTGATAAGGAGCAGGATATTAATTCAGCAGACTGATAAGGAGCAGGGAATTAATTCAGCAGACTGATAAGAAGCAGGGAATTAATTCAGCAGACTGATAAGGAGCAGGGAATTAATTCAGCACACTGATAAGGAGCAGGATATTAATTCAGCAGACTGATAAGGAGCAGGGAGTTAATTCAGCACACTGATAAGAAGCAGGGAATTAATTCAGCAGACTGATAAGAAGCAGGGAATTAATTCAGCAGACTGATAAGGAGCAGGGAATTAATTCAGCAGACTGATAAGGAGCAGGGAATTAATTCAGCAGACTGATAAGGAGCAGGGAATTAATTCAGCACACTGATAGGAATTAATTCAGCAGACTGATAAGAAGCAGGGAATTAATTCAGCAGACTGATAAGGAGCAGGGAATTAATTCAGCACACTGATAAGGAGCAGGGAATTAATTCAGCACACTGATAAGGAGCAGGGAATTAATTCAGCACACTGATAAGGAGCAGGGAATTAATTCAGCACACTGATAAGGAGCAGGGAATTAATTCAGCAGACTGATAAGGAGCAGGGAATTAATTCAGCACACTGATAAGGAGCAGGATATTAATTCAGCAGACTGATAAGGAGCAGGGAATTAATTCAGCAGACTGATAAGGAGCAGGGAATTAATTCAGCAGACTGATAAGGAGCAGGGAATTAATTCAGCAGACTGATAAGGAGCAGGGAATTAATTCAGCAGACTGATAAGGAGCAGGGAATTAATTCAGCATGGAATTAATTCAGCAGACTGATAAGGAGCAGGGAATTAATTCAGCAGACTGATAAGGAGCAGGGAATTAATTCAGCACACTGATAAGGAGCAGGGAATTAATTCAGCAGACTGATAAGAAGCAGGGAATTAATTCAGCACACTGATAAGGAGCAGGGAATTAATTCAGCAGACTGATAAGGAGCAGGGAATTAATTCAGCACACTGATAAGGAGCAGGGAATTAATTCAGCAGACTGATAAGAAGCAGGGAATTAATTCAGCACACTGATAAGGAGCAGGATATTAATTCAGCAGACTGATAAGGAGCAGGATATTAATTCAGCAGACTGATAAGGAGCAGGATATTAATTCAGCAGACTGATAAGGAGCAGGGAATTAATTCAGCAGACTGATAAGAAGCAGGATATTAATTCAGCAGACTGATAAGGAGCAGGGAATTAATTCAGCAGACTGATAAGGAGCAGGGAATTAATTCAGCACACTGATAAGGAGCAGGGAATTAATTCAGCAGACTGATAAAAATCAGGGAATTAATTCAGCAGACTGATAAGGAGCAGGATAGTAATTCAGCACACTGATAAGGAGCAGGGAATTAATTCAGCACACTGATAAGGAGCAGGGAATTAATTCAGCACACTGATAAGAAGCAGGTAATTAATTCAGCACACTGATAAGGAGCAGGGAATTAATTCAGCACACTGATAAGGAGCAGGGAATTAATTCAGCACACTGATAAGGAGCAGGGAATTAATTCAGCAGACTGATAAGGAGCAGGATAGTAATTCAGCACACTGATAAGGAGCAGGGAATTAATTCAGCACACTGATAAGGAGCAGGGAATTAATTCAGCACACTGATAAGGAGCAGGGAATTAATTCAGCACACTGATAAGGAGCAGGGAATTAATTCAGCACACTGATAAGGAGCAGGGAATTAATTCAGCAGACTGATAAGGAGCAGGGAATTAATTCAGCACACTGATAAGGAGCAGGGAATTAATTCAGCAGACTGATAAGGAGCAGGATATTAATTCAGCAGACTGATAAGAAGCAGGGAATTAATTCAGCAGACTGATAAGGAGCAGGGAATTAATTCAGCACACTGATAAGGAGCAGGGAATTAATTCAGCAGACTGATAAGGAGCAGGGAATTAATTCAGCACACTGATAAGGAGCAGGGAATTAATTCAGCAGACTGATAAGGAGCAGGATATTAATTCAGCAGACTGATAAAAGCAGGGAATTAATTCAGCAGACTGATAAGAGCAGGGAATTAATTCAGCAGACTGATAAGGAGCAGGGAATTAATTCAGCACACTGATAAGGAGCAGGGAATTAATTCAGCACACTGATAAGGAGCAGGGAATTAATTCAGCAGACTGATAAGGAGCAGGGAATTAATTCAGCACACTGATAAGGAGCAGGGAATTAATTCAGCACACTGATAAGGAGCAGGGAATTAATTCAGCAGACTGATAAGGAGCAGGATATTAATTCAGCAGACTGATAAGAAGCAGGGAATTAATTCAGCAGACTGATAAGGAGCAGGGAATTAATTCAGCACACTGATAAGAAGCAGGGAATTAATTCAGCAGACTGATAAGGAGCAGGGAATTAATTCAGCACACTGATAAGGAGCAGGGAATTAATTCAGCACACTGATAAGAAGCAGGGAATTAATTCAGCACACTGATAAGGAGCAGGGAATTAATTCAGCAGACTGATAAGAAGCAGGGAATTAATTCAGCAGACTGATAAGGAGCAGGGAATTAATTCAGCAGACTGATAAGGAGCAGGATATTAATTCAGCAGACTGATAAGAAGCAGGGAATTAATTCAGCAGACTGATAAGGAGCAGGGAATTAATTCAGCACACTGATAAGGAGCAGGGAATTAATTCAGCAGACTGATAAGGAGCAGGATATTAATTCAGCAGACTGATAAGAAGCAGGGAATTAATTCAGCAGACTGATAAGGAGCAGGGAATTAATTCAGCACACTGATAAGGAGCAGGGAATTAATTCAGCACACTGATAAGGAGCAGGGAATTAATTCAGCACACTGATAAGGAGCAGGGAATTAATTCAGCAGACTGATAAGAAGCAGGGAATTAATTCAGCACACTGATAAGGAGCAGGGAATTAATTCAGCAGACTGATAAGGAGCAGGGAATTAATTCAGCACACTGATAAGGAGCAGGGAATTAATTCAGCACACTGATAAGGAGCAGGGAATTAATTCAGCAGACTGATAAGGAGCAGGAAATGAATTCAGCACACTGATAAGGAGCAGGAAATGAATTCAGCACACTGATAAGGAGCAGGAAATGAATTCAGCACACTGATAAGGAGCAGGAAATGAATTCAGCACACTGATAAGGAGCAGGAAATGAATTCAGCAGACTGATATGGAGCAGGAAATGAATTCAGCACACTGATAAGGAGCAGGAAATGAATTCAGCACACTGATATGGAGCAGGAAATGAATTCAGCACACTGATAAGGAGCAGGAAATGAATTCAGCACACTGATAAGGAGCAGGGAATTAATTCAGCACACTGATAAGGAGCAGGAAATGAATTCAGCAGACTGATAAGGAGCAGGAAATGAATTCAGCACACTGATAAGGAGCAGGGAATTAATTCAGCAGACTGATAAGGAGCAGGGAATTAATTCAGCAGACTGATAAGAAGCAGGGAATTAATTCAGCAGACTGATAAGAAGCAGGGAATTAATTCAGCAGACTGATAAGAAGCAGGGAATTAATTCAGCACACTGACAAGGAGCAGGGAATTAATTCAGCAGACTGATAAGGAGCAGGATATTAATTCAGCACACTGATAAGGAGCAGGGAATTAATTCAGCAGACTGATAAGAAGCAGGGAATTAATTCAGCAGACTGATAAGGAGCAGGGAATTAATTCAGCACACTGACAAGGAGCAGGTAATTAATTCAGCAGACTGATAAGAGGCAGGGAATTAATTCAGCAGACTGATAAGGAGCAGGGAATTAATTCAGCACACTGACAAGGAGCAGGGAATTAATTCAGCACACTGATAAGAAGCAGGGAATTAATTCAGCAGACTGATAAGGAGCAGGGAATTAATTCAGCACACTGATAAGGAGCAGGGAATTAATTCAGCAGACTGATAAGAGGCAGGGAATTAATTCAGCAGACTGATAAGGAGCAGGATAGTAATTCAGCAGACTGATAAGGAGCAGGGAATTAATTCAGCACACTGATAAGAAGCAGGGAATTAATTCAGCAGACTGATAAGGAGCAGGGAATTAATTCAGCAGACTGATAAGGAGCAGGGAATTAATTCAGCAGACTGATAAGGAGCAGGGAATTAATTCAGCACACTGATAAGGAGAGGGAATTAATTCAGCACACTGATAAGGAGCAGGGAATTAATTCAGCACACTGATAAGGAGCAGGGAATTAATTCAGCACACTGATAAGGAGCAGGGAATTAATTCAGCAGACTGATAAGGAGCAGGGAATTAATTCAGCACACTGATAAGGAGCAGGGAATTAATTCAGCAGACTGATAAGGAGCAGGATATTAATTCAGCAGACTGATAAGAAGCAGGGAATTAATTCAGCAGACTGATAAGGAGCAGGGAATTAATTCAGCACACTGATAAGGAGCAGGGAATTAATTCAGCAGACTGATAAGGAGCAGGGAATTAATTCAGCACACTGATAAGGAGCAGGGATTTAATTCAGCAGACTGATAAGGAGCAGGATATTAATTCAGCCACTGATAAGAAGCAGGGAATTAATTCAGCAGACTGATAAGGAGCAGGGAATTAATTCAGCACACTGATAAGGAGCAGGGAATTAATTCAGCACACTGATAAGGAGCAGGGAATTAATTCAGCAGACTGATAAGGAGCAGGGAATTAATTCAGCACACTGATAAGGAGCAGGGAATTAATTCAGCACACTGATAAGGAGCAGGGAATTAATTCAGCAGACTGATAAGGAGCAGGATATTAATTCAGCAGACTGATAAGAAGAGCAGGGAATTAATTCAGCAGACTGATAAGGAGCAGGGAATTAATTCAGCAGACTGATAAGGAGCAGGATATTAATTCAGCAGACTGATAAGAAGCAGGAATTAATTCAGCAGCAGACTGATAAGGAGCAGGGAATTAATTCAGCACACTGATAAGGAGCAGGGAATTAATTCAGCAGACTGATAAGGAGCAGGATATTAATTCAGCAGACTGATAAGAAGCAGGGAATTAATTCAGCAGACTGATAAGGAGCAGGGAATTAATTCAGCAGACTGATAAGAAGCAGGGAATTAATTCAGCACACTGATAAGAGCAGGGAATTAATTCAGCAGACTGATAAGGAGCAGGATATAATTCAGCAGATATAGAAGCAGGGAATTAATTCAGCAGACTGATAAGGAGCAGGGAATTAATTCAGCACACTGATAAGGAGCAGGGAATTATTCAGCAGACTGATAAGGAGCAGGATATTAATTCAGCACACTGATAAGGAGCAGGGAATTAATTCAGCACACTGATAAGGAGCAGGGAATTAATTCAGCACACTGATAAGGAGCAGGGAATTAATTCAGCAGACTGATAAGGAGCAGGGAATTAATTCAGCACACTGATAAGGAGCAGGGAATTAATTCAGCAGACTGATAAGAAGCAGGAATTAATTCAGCAGACTGATAAGGAGCAGGGAATTAATTCAGCACACTGATAAGGAGCAGGGAATTAATTCAGCAGACTGATAAGGAGCAGGGAATTAATTCAGCACACTGATAAGGAGCAGGGAATTAATTCAGCAGACTGATAAGGAGCAGGGAATTAATTCAGCACACTGATAAGGAGCAGGGAATTAATTCAGCACACTGATAAGGAGCAGGGAATTAATTCAGCACACTGATAAGGAGCAGGGAATTAATTCAGCACACTGATAAGGAGCAGAGGAATTAATTCAGCAGACTGATAAGGAGCAGGATATTAATTCAGCACACTGATAAGGAGCAGGAATTAATTCAGCACACTGATAAGGAGCAGGGAATTAATTCAGCACACTGATAAGGAGCAGGGAATTAATTCAGCAGACTGATAAGGAGCAGGATATTAATTCAGCACACTGATAAGGAGCAGGGAATTAATTCAGCACACTGATAAGGAGCAGGATATTAATTCAGCAGACTGATAAGGAGCAGGATATTAATTCAGCAGACTGATAAGGAGCAGGATATTAATTCAGCACACTGATAAGGAGCAGGGAATTAATAAAGTAGGAGAAGAGCGGTTTGTGAGGGTCCTGAGAACGAGCAGCGGCACTAGTGGATGCTCTACGGTGGGGGCTGCTCAGATCTCACAGGGTTTTATCTTGTGCCATTACAGGGATGATTGCTCCATATGCAAATCAGCTGCTCTCACCCAATGAGGGGGCCAGTACTGACTGCCAAGAACGTCATCCCTGCACGAGAGGTGCAGCAACCCCCAACGATCGTTTCGGCCTTCGTGGGCCTCGTCAGGAGGGTATAGCTGACACCCCTCTAGGCACATCAAGCAAGGGGTCCACGTCTGGATAACCCTGTAAACTAATAGTGAGGAGAAGAGGGGTTTGTGAGGGTGAGAGCAGCTGATTTGCATATGGAGCATTCATCCCTGTAATGGCACAAGCTAAAACCTTGTGAGACCTGAGCGGCTCCACCGTAGAGCAGCCACTAGTGCTGTTGCTCGTTCTCAGGATCCTCACACCCCCCTTCTCCTCACAATTAATAAAGCACACTGATAAGAAGCAGAAAATTATCAGGGTTGTTCAAAGAGAGCCGATCTGGCCTCGAAATGTAACCGGACACTGAAATTCAGGGTACAGTTACCTTTCCTGGCCATTCGGCTATTCAGAGAGCAAGCAGTTCGCCAAATCCTGGAGAATTGCCTGCACATACGGTGCCTGTTCGGTGCCTGTTCGAGGGCAGTGAATCCCCATAGAGAAGCACTGCTTCGTCTATTCAGAGAACACAAAACAGCTGAGAAAGGTTCCCCTAATGTCCTGTTTTTTAGTGGGTTCATTCTATAAGTTTATTCAGGCGAATCCCATAGGCTTCAATGTTAAAAATATTCCCGTTTTAATTCAATATCTAATAAACCGTTTATTATTTTATTCTGTAGTAAAGTCTCTTTATAGATTTTTTTAGGATCTTTTAGGTGGTTTTTGGAATATTTTTTCCAACCTTTTGTGCAGGTTTTTTTTTTAATCATATTTCTTTTTTCTGTAACAGACCTTTTTATTACCATTCATAGCATCTTATATGTAAATATCAGACATTTTTGTTCAGTAGTTGCAAACAGCGTTTCACTTTTCAAACTTTTATGCCTGAGTCAGACTAGCGTATTCTTTGTGTCCGTGCACTACAGACGTATGTTCTGACGGAAGACGCGGTAGTGGCCACACAATCCATTCGACGTTCATTATTTCTGACGAATCTAGTTAAATGAATTAAATATGAGTATCCAAATTAATTGCAAAAGTGAAATAAGAAGGGAAAAAGGTATAAAAAGCCATTTTGTGGAAGGTGGCGTTTTTCCAAGAAGGATACAGTTGAAGTCTTGGTGTTTGCTGCATCAGGCTACCTGTATCTGAAGAACAAGAAGAAACGAAGATCGTGGGTTCATCCCATCAATGCTGCCAGATACCGCCATGGCCACTTCGTCACATTATACAGGCCACTCCGAGAGACAGACCCGGCAAAGTTCTTTAACTACCTGCGGATGTCCATCAAGTCCTTCAACGAGCTGTTGTCGAAGGTACGCGAGCCGCTGACGAAGAGGGACACCAACATGAGGGCCGCCATACCACCGGAGGAGGTGCTGGTCATCACGTTGCAGTACTATCAAACACCAGCATTCATGACTTTGCTGCCAGTCAGCAGACATGTGCTTTGTGTGCAGAGCCCCTACTGTCAGTCTGTAGTGATATGCCCACTAGCCCATTCGCACATGCATACCCACACACTGTCTGCAGTGACATGCTGTCATGGAACTGACACAGCCCTCCCCGCTTCAACCACCATGACTGTTTGTTTTCCTGGCAAAAACCCCAAAAGACAGACATTTGCTTTGGGAAAGACTTTATGTTCATTTATATTGCGTGGTGTGATTTTAAATGTATAGTAAATTGCTTGGTTTTTGTTTTAAGTGTACTTTTATTACTGTATGGAAATGTGAGCTTAGAAATGTGGTTTTTGTAGAATATAAACAAGTTTGAGTACTGTAATTTATGCAAAAGGAATTTTCCCCTTATCTGGGCTGCATGTTTGATTCAAGAAGTCTGGGATAGTGTTTGTCTTTAATCTGATCTGTTGAAACAATAGATTATGTAAATGTTGTGATATGAAGGCTAAAGAATGTTTATGTCAGTTAGATATTTACAATAATGTAATTAGAGTTTTAGTAGGTACATGTTCACCATTTGGTATGCAAATTATAACGGTTGGACCTCAGTATAAATAGTGGCGTTTTTCAATAAAAGTCTCAGAGAGAGAGATTCCTGTTTGAACATACAGCTTGTCTGGTGTCTCATTCAGCTATACTACCTACACTACACTCAACTTGAGAAGGCACAGAGCGACCCTCTGGAAATTCACGGTGGAGGGTATCACCATTTCCCCATCAAACCAAGTTCGCTGTCTTGGAGTTACACTTGACTCTGCTCTTTCCTTCATCCCCCACATCAAGTCTCTTTCCTCCTCCTGCCGATACCAACTGCGTAATATTTCCAGAATTCGGCCATTTCTTACCGCTGTCACCACAAAACAACTCATACACGCCCTGGTAATCTCCCGACTCGACTATTGCAATAATCTCTTATCTGGCCTCCCTCTGTCCCGCCTCTCCCCCCTACAATCCATCCTGAACGCCTCCGCCAGGCTAATTCACCTCACCCGCCGCTCTGTCTCTGCCGCTCCCCTCTGCGAGTCCCTTCACTGGCTCCCCATCCACTGCAGAATTAAGTTCAAAATCCTTATCCTTACCTACAAAACCCTCACTAACTCAGCGCCCCACTACCTGTCCTCACTAATCACCAAATACACCCCAGCCCGCTCCCTAAGGTCAAACAGGGACCTGCTCCTAGCTTCTCCCCACATCACCTCTTCCCATGATAGACTGCAGGATTTCTCACGCGCAGCCCCCACTCTCTGGAACGCTCTCCCTCGTGCTGTCAGACTTTCCCCTAACTTCTCTTCCTTCAAACGCTCCCTGAAAACATTCCTATTTAGGGAAGCCGACCCCCCAACTCACTGACGCAACCATCAATCACTCTCACCTTACAGTCCTCTCCTCCTGTTTCCAACCCCAACCCTCCCAGATTGTGAGTTCCTACGGGAATAGGGCCCTCATCTCCTCCTGTACTGTTTGTCAAATGTTGTTCAATGTATTGTAACCCTGTCTATACTGTGCTTATTGTACAGCGCTGCGGAATATGCTGGCGCTTTATAAATAAAGAATAATAATAATAATAATAATTCATAACGGCTCCAGGGCAGAGAATCAGAAGCAGACGGGTCAACCTGATTGAGGTGCTGAGGACTGCGCTCCCAGTAGCCGGGCCTACCGCAAGAAGGGGGTGCCTGGAGAGTCAGGACAGGCGGAAGAGAGGAGTTTCCCGTCACACATGCCCTCTAGCCCGTTCGCACATTATTCGGGGCGCATTTTTTTTTTAAACAACAAATTGCGCCCCTAATACTCTCCAGCAGCTTGGGTTTACTCGGCCAGAGGTGTCTGCTCGGTCCACCGAGTCCGGAAGTGAGGAGCAGGACGTCCTTCCCTGACTCCTTCTTCCTGTTGAATGTCATTGACTGATGTGAGTCACGTGACACGAGAGAGGCTTGGTTAGCTGCTGTGGAGCGGGAAGGAGCTGCCTGCCGAGCAGGAGGCTACCCAAGGTACCTGTGTGATCACACATAGTGTGAGGCCAATAGAATAGCACTGCCTGTGTGCCCGCCAGCAGCCCAGACTCAGTGTGACAGAGAGGAGAGAGACTGGCTGGGAAACAGAAGGCAGCCAATGAGGATGGAGCAGCTGCCCTCAGCCCCCCAGAAGCTGCAGGACCAAAAGGAGCCACAGGAACTGCACCAGGAGTTTCCATGTCTAATTGCCCAACGTGCTCCTGCTGGAGAGTGAGGAGCAGAGATACCATCACACCGGGCTGCCAGGAGGTGAGTTGTTATCTGCCCCTCCTCTCCTTCACTGTAAGCTTCTTCTTTTTTAATCTCTGTAGCTGCCAGGAGACCCCCCCTCATCCTGCAGTGTAACATGTGAGGGGTCTCCTGTGTGCAGACAGACATTGCTCCTTTATAACCCCTGCAAAGCCAGGGACCTGAGCAGCACAATACATGCACTTTCTTTTAGTTATCCCTCCTGCTGCCCTGAATAATAGTTTCCCATGATTTCTGTAAGTATTGTATCCACTATCTGCCTTCATCCCCAGATTAAATATTATTGCAGTACAAATTAATCGTCCTGGTGCAAAGTTCCTGGTTCCCAGTCTTTGATTAAAAAACCCCAAATATATATAGATATACACACACACTGTATATATGTGCTGCATTTGCATATGCCAATGTGTGAGGTGATATATACAGTATACATAGGACTTTTATCTGTGTGCAATGTACAACTTGTATGTCTGTGCTGTGTACATTTTGTACTTGTGCTGTGTATATATCAATGTGTACAGGTTGGGCTGCCCTAATTCTGAGTTCTGTACAGCAGCAGAAATAAACTGGCTGGCGCTGCTCATTGTGTCTCTTGCATGTGCTGCACAGTGTGTCTTGTTTCTACTGTAAGCCAAAATAAACTATTTACAAGCAATAAATCTCAAATTCTGATTTACACTCACTGGCCACTTTATTAGGTACCCCTTGCTAGTGCCAGGTTCGACCCCTTTTGCCTTAATTCTTCATGGCATGGATTCACAAGGTGTTGGAAACATTCCTCAGAGATTTTGGACCATATTGACATGATAGCGTCACACACTTGCTGCAGATTTGTCGTCTGCACATCCATGATTCGAGTCTCCCGTTCCACCACATCCCAAAAGATGCTCGATTGGATTGAGATCTGGGGATTGTGGAGGCCATTGGAGCACAGGGAACTCATTGTCATGTTCAAGGAACCAATTTTTTTATTATATCAGTATTTTGTTAATATATAATATATGTGCTTGTGGGGTAAGGGGTTCAATACTCAACTGGTGGAAGGGAATCTGGGCATGTTAACGTGTCCACAGGTTGGGGGCAGGGCGCACAATTCTTGCCTTGCCCCGGGCGCTGTCAACCCACGCTACGCCACTGTGAGGAGCATCAGGGTCATAAGGACCGGGCATGTACCTGCGGTGATACTCGGACTCAGGGGGTGGTTGTGGCCTAGCACCAGGGGACATGGTTTGGTGTGGAGGCTGCGGCTGGCTGTGCAAGTAATAACCACCGGCATATTGTGGTTCGGGCACAGCACTGCGAGCCACAGGTGGTTGTGGAGGCCAAAATGATCTTTGCCTGACAGTGCTGGCGGAACTCCACCTTCTGGGCCAGGGTCATCTGCTGTAACATGGGCAGACAAGAATTGAAAAAAGGCATGTTGTCATTGTCCCAAAACATGCAGCGTAGAGGCGGAGGTGGTGGTGGTGGATGGTGCGCATCCATAAAGGCCACCATGGCCTGCTCAAATTCCATAGCAGGTGCCCTCCTCCATTTCAGTGCCGGTCTAGTGGTGTCAGAAGGTGCTGTACCTGGCACCTGTCCAGCGGTCTCCTCCAACTGCGACTCTCCGCCACCCTGTTCCACCTCCTCGTAGCAGCTGGCAGAACCAACTGGCAGCATGTGTTGCTCCTGTGACCCAGATGTCGATGACAGATCCATGCTGCCCACCGTTGGTCTCGGCTCGAGAGTTCTACGCAGGAACGACAGCTGCTCGGCATATATGTAACTTCGGCCCTTCTTCGCTGCTGATCCAGACCGCGCAGATTCTGAACTTTTCTTGAGGGCCTGGAAATAGTTGTCCCTAGCTGTCCTCCATTTCACAATGGCTTCTTGTGCTGCAAAACATAATAAGAATGACATTAGGTTAGGTTCATGGAATGTGATCATAACTAGGGATGAGCCGAACACTCCCTGAGTTCGGTTCGGAGCCGAACCCGAACTTTCCAAATGTTCGTATCCGAACCCGAACTCGAACTCAATACAAGTCAATGGGGCTGAAAATTCGGTTTTTAGAGTGCCCTCCAAGAGGGCATATATGCTAGATATTTGCCATAAAAGGTGTATGGGGGTCCGGGTAGTGCCCTAGGGGACAGGAAACAAGGACAAAAAGTAAAAAAAAAACGTTTTTAAAGGGACAGTGAGTTTTCCATGAAATAAGGGTTAAACATAAAAACGAAAAATTCCTTCAAATATCGTGCCTAGGAGGTCCCCATAACCTGCCCGCGAAGTGGCGGATTTCTAGGATGTATAGAAACATTTAAAGACAAAAAAATGACATTTCAAATGACGGTAAATGCTTTTCCTTTAATCTATCCATAAACAACTGCTTGGGGCGGCAGTCTGTATGAAAAGAGGAAACATTTTCGGACACGCAGAAAAAGTTTAGTGATTTTTTGGCGGTGAAAAGCAGGAGAATGACTGGAGAATGGAAAATTCTAGACCAAATAGCCGATTTGGAAAGTGAGATAAATGAGAGAATTTTTCTGGTTTGGCTATTTTGACTTAGAATTTTCTCTTCAGTCATTCTCCTGAGTTTCACCTTTCTCTGAATAACCCTGTCAGGGTTATTCAGAGAGCGGTGAAGAGCAGGAGAATGACTGGAGAATGGAAAATTCTAGGTCAAAATAGCCAAACCAGAAAAATTCTCCCATTTAGGCTAGAGTCAGACTAGCGAATTTTTACCGTGCGTTTAGGCGCACTTAATCATGGCCGCACTAGCAGCAAATGACAGGCAATGACGGCCAATATACGAAGTACGGTCGCACGAAAGTCCGGCTGCGCAACGCAAGTGGAAAATGAACGCATTTTTTCGAGAACGCAGAACCACTAGTACGGACGTACAGAGTGCGCTGCGTCCACTAGCGGCGTGTGTGCGTGATTTGGAGACGTCAGACCCTGCTCATGTCCGGCCAACATAACGTCCAGACACCCAAAGTTTCCTGGTTTGGATCTGTAAAAAAATCAAGCACAAAAATGCACATCGTATGACCGTTTTCGCGCATTCCGTGAAAAAATACGGCAATGCGTTCGGACGCACTTTTTGACGGTCGCTGCGAAAAATGCGTTAGTCTGACCCTAGCCTTATCTCACTTTCCAAATCGGCTATTTGGTCCAGATTGTTCTCTTTTCCTGCCATTCTCCTGGTTTTCACCTTTCTCTGAACAACCCTGAGAGAGAAGTGAATGCCAGGAGAACTGGCAGGAGAAGAGAACACTCTAGACCAAATAGCCGATTTGGAAAGTGAGTTAAATGGGAGAATTTTTCTGGTTTGGCTATTTTGACCTAGAATTTTCACTTCTCCAGTTATTCTCCTGCTTTTCACCGCTCTCTGAATAACCCTGTGAATGTTTAATCCCGAGGTGAAAAATAACATTGCTTTAGATGTTATTTTAAAAAAATTTCAAACACCAGTTAAATGCAGCATATTAGGAAGTTTTAGGAGGGAAATTAATTCTCAAATCTCAATCAAAAGCAGACACCACCCCACCCCCTCTGTACCTCAGTACAGTGTGCAATGTATCAAATTGATTACCAGACTAAAAACACCTGGTGTTATGCCCGTTTGTGAACAGAGGTCATTTAGAGTTGAGAATCTTTCCACGTATACATTAGTTTTTAATTCAATATCTAATAAACCATTGCTTATAATATTCTGCAGTAAAGAGTCTCTTTATTTCTAGATTTTTTAGTATTTTTTTAAGCATTTTCTATACTTTTTTCAAAATTTCTTTTTTTTTTAACTCGAACCGAACACACCCAAAAAGTTCGAAGTTCGCAAACTTTCGAACTGCCAAAGTTTGGGCCGAGCTCCGAACCGTCTGAACCCGAACAGCTCATCCCTAATCATAACACACTTTCATTTCTTTTTTCTAGGTATCTTGCTAGTGGATGCATTACAATTTCTGCATTGGCAGATCAACAGCTGGCCAGATCGTCCGCAAGGTGTGCCAGACAATATGGAACACAATGAAGGAGCAATGTTTGCCAACACCCACAGACGAGGCATGGTCACAAATTGCTGCAGGATTTCAGGACAGAGCAAACTTCCCAAACTGCATGGGAGCTTTGGATGGCAAACACATCTGCATAGTGAAGCTACTGCAGAGTGGCTCACTTTACCAAAATTATAAACATTATTTTTCAATAGGCCTACTGGCGGTGGCAGATGCCAACTACAACTTTGTCTATGTGGATGTGGGATCCTACGGCAAAGACTCTGACTCCACATTGACAGGAACTCCACACTGTGGAAAGAGATTGACAGCGGGACCCTGAACATCCCCAGACCCATACCTTTGCCTGGCAGTGACATGACAGTCCCATATGCGTTTGTGAGGGACGAGGCATTTGGGCTGTCTACACACCTACTATGCCCATACTCGGACACACCTGACTGTCAAGAAGCGTGTGTTTAACTACCGGCTGTCGCAGGCGAGACGCTATGTCGATTGTACCTTTGGCATCCTGAGCAACAAATGGAGAATATTCCATAGGCCGCTGGATGTGAATGTAGATTTTTTGTGTTGATATTTATTTTATTTATTTATTTATAAAGGATTTTACGAGGAAGGATACATTGAGATTTCTCTCGTTTTCAAGTACGTCCTGGGTTCAAGAACATTAAAATGTTACAGTTGTTACAGAAATACAAGGTAATACAATGCAAGATATTGAATAAAACAAAACACAAATATACAGATTGACAGAAAATAAATATGTAGGAAATAGTCATTATGTTACATGTTTACAGGTGCATTCTGTATATAGTCACTGTGTTACATGTTTACAGGTGCATTCTGTATATAGTCACTATGTTACATGTTTACAGGTGCATTCTGTATATAGTCACTGTGTTACATGTTTACAGGTGCATTCCGTATTGAGGTATGTTAATAGGGAGCTCTTGAGTGACTTAAGACTGGGGAAGATTTGATGGTGTCTGGGAGGTTATTCCATAACTGCGGTGCTCTGTAGGAAAATGAGGACGAGCCACTGTATTTTTGTATTGCAAGTAAGGTGCTGGTCCTGGATCGGAGGTTATAGGATGAGGGAACTGCTGGGGGAAGCAGTCTATTCAGATAGGGTGGCAGCTTCCCAGAAAAGCTCTTAAACACCAAGTTGGCAAGGTGAAGGGTGCGTTTAGTCTCCAGCGACGGCCAGTTTAGCTCTTTTAACATGTCACAATGTATATATATATATATAGTAAAGTGCTGCTGCGTCTTGCATAATTTTGTTCGTGGGAGGCATGGCTATAATTTTGACGATTCCTTGACAGTTATGGGATTAGAGGAATATGAAAACAATAACGTTATACCTGTGAATAGACACAGCAACAGGTTTTGTGATGCTCTGGCTAATTATTTTACGAGCTCGGCAGGTTAGGTGCCGTGGCAGCTGGGGTGCATTTGACATGTGACGACAATCATTTTGTTTGGCATATACATTAGTCTTACATTCAATATGCATTTGATTATGAATAAAATAATCGTATACTCACTCTGTAGCTTCTGCTCTTGATCAGACCATGTGTCGTACGACGGGTACAACTCCCTCGCCACTGCAGCCCATGTGCTGGCCTTCCTCGCCTTGTCTTTGTAATCATCGCAGGCTGTGTCCCACAATTCGGGGTGCTCACCCACTGCGGTGATGAGTCTCTCGACATCCATGACACCAGCAGCTTCCAGGGTACACTCCAGCCACAGCAGGAAACCTCTGGAGTCTGGACGTGATGTAGGCCGGAAACCAGGTGTGTCTGACTGTGCGTCCGTCCTAGTGGATTTACATTCTTACCCAACTTGCGTCCGTTTGCCACGTCCGTTGTGTGTCCGCAGTTCAGTGCGGACGTACTTCGTGTGTGGCGCTCCATTGGTAATAATAATAAGCTATAACGGACGTACAAATGTGCAGCAACACGGACGTGATCAGTGTGCTCGTCTGACACGGGCCTTAAGAGTAGGGATGAGCCGAACACCCCCGTGTTCAGTTCACATTCGAACTCTAACAATTTCGAAAGTTCGAGTTCGAACTCGAACACGAACCGAACTCCATGCAAGTCAATGGGACTCAAAAGTTCGATTTTTAGAGTGCCCTGCAGGAGGGCATATATGCAAGATATTTGCCATAAAAGGTGTATGGGGGTCCGGGCAGTGCCCTGGGGGACAGGAAACAAGGACAAAAAGTAAAAAAAAAACGTTTTTAAAAGGGACAGTGAGTTTTCCATGAAAGCAGGGTTAAAAATAAAAACAAAAAATTCCTTCAAATATAGTGCCTAGGAGGTCCCCATAACCTGCCCGTGAAGTGGTGGATTTGTAGGATGTATAGAAACATTTAAAACCAAAAAAATGACGTTTCAAATGACGGTAAATGGTTTTCCTTTAATCTATTCATAAACAACTGCTTGGGGCGACAGTCTGTATTAAAGGAGGAGACCTTTTAGGACACGCAGAACAAGTTTAGTGATTTTTTAGCTTAATTATGGTGAAACTTATGCAGGCTTTTAATGAAAGTAACAATAGGTGCTTTAAAATTGGGCCTTTAGTGTCGGCAACAGTGTCGTCACACCATAACCCCTCTGTGGTATTGTGAAAGAGTGCAGGGTTGGACCCTGCGGTCCAATATTAAAATGATATGAATCTGGTAATATAGGCGTCAGTGGCAGTGCACCCAAATATTGTGCCTTTGGTGGCAGCAAGTGCCTTCACACCGTAACCCTTTTGTGGTATTGCGGAAGAGTTCAGTGGTGGAGGTTTTGTGAATGCAGAAGACATCCCCGATCTATTCCGTTATGTCAGTATCAGGGGATTGATAGCTGCTGATCCTCTTCCTGTCCTCCAATTCCCTACTTGACCCCCTGCAATCTGGCTTCCGTCCGCTACACTCAACTGAAACTGCCCTCACCAAAGTCACCAACGACCTCCTAACTGCTAAAAAACACGGCCACTATTCTATTCTCATCCTACTTGACCTCTCGGCTGCTTTTGACACTGTTGACCACCCCCTCCTTCTACAGACCCTCAACTCTCTGGGTCTCGGTGACACTGCACTTGCTTGGGTTGACTCCTATTTATCCAACAGGTCCTTCTGTGTGTCCTTTGCTGGTAACTCCTCCTCTTCATTGCCCCTATCTGTTGGTGTACCTCAAGGCTCTGTCCTTGGTCCTCTGCTCTTTTCCATCTACACCTCCTCCCTGGGCAAAATCATCAACAGCTTTGGCTTTAATTACCACCTCTACGCTGATGACACTCAGATCTACCTCTCTACCCCTGATCTCTCTCCCCCTGTCCTTTCAAAAGTCAGTGACTGTTTATCTGGCATCTCCTCCTGGATGGCCTCCCACCACCTAAAGATCAACATGTCAAAGACTGAGCTCCTACTTATTCCTCCCTCTAATGCCTCCCCACCTCCTGACTTCTCTATCACGGTGGAGGGTATCACCATCTCCCCATCAAACCAAGTTCGCTGTCTTGGAGTTACACTGGACTCTGCTCTTTCCTTCATCCCCCACATCAAGTCTCTTTCCTCCTCCTGCCGATACCAACTGCGTAATATTTCCAGAATTCGGCCATTTCTTACCGCTGTCACCACAAAACAACTCATACACGCCCTGGTAATCTCCCGACTCGACTATTGCAATAATCTCTTATCTGGCCTCCCTCTGTCCCGCCTCTCCCCCCTACAATCCATCCTGAACGCCTCCGCCAGGCTAATTCACCTCACCCGCCGCTCTGTCTCTGCCGCTCCCCTCTGCGAGTCCCTTCACTGGCTCCCCATCCACTGCAGAATTAAAAACAACGAATGGTGCAGCGCCACACAACATGCATCCACCACCGGGGTGCCCAGATAGCCAATCTCAGGATATAGTGGTTTCCCCTATACCATTGCACACAATAATGAAATCAGTAACCTGGATCGGCGCAAGGTGGGGGTCACCTAAGAAACTGAAGACAATTACCCGCATGTCTGGACCCACTTAGAGCCAGTGTACGGCTCTACACTTGTAAGTGGGGTCTACACCACATACATTCATAGTACATTGTATATAACAGTGTTGCACTATTATTGTCTCTCTCTTTATTATATATATATACGAGACTCCAGGACCCCAGAGAGCAGTATTTGCGCCGATCCAGGTTACTGATTTCATTATTGTGTGCAATGGTATAGGGGAAACCACTATATCCTGAGATTGGCTATCTGGGCACCCCGGTGGTGGATGCATGTTGTGTGGCGCTGCACCATTCTTTGTTTATATTGTTGATTGAATTGAAAATTCCCCTACTGGTGCAATAGCTGCCTTCAATATGTCATTTACCAATTTTAGGAAAAATATTGCTAGCAATATAGAATCCGCACTAGGAGAATTTGATATATGGGTGGACAGACATGGACCCACTAGATCCAGCACACAGAGATCTGAAATAGATCTGGAAAGAAGTTTAATAAAAGAGATAAAGATCAAATTAGAGATTGCCACCTTAGAAAAATATCAGAGGGACAAAATAACACCTAGAGGTTTAAGATTCCAAAAAACCCCCACCTCTGAGAAAGATGACCCTGACTTTATGTTAGGATGGAATAGATTGTTGGAAACTTTTTCTGTGTCTATGATGGAGTATGTAATCCAAAAAAAAAAGGAAAAATTACCTAAGATCAATGAAGAGATTGAAAGATTGACTGAATTGATCGAAAAGAACCAACCTAAAGAGGACATCTCTAAATTAAGTAGAGAGCTAGAGGGGAAATTAGAAAAGATAGAAAATGAAATACTAACTATTAAAAAACGAAAATATGAAAGAGATGTAGAGGACTACAGAAGGGGCAATGTACATAGATCTTATGAAGAGAAACGAGGGAACGACTTCTCGTGGGATAAAGATAGTAGGGAAAGGGTCTTTTTCAACAATAGAGGGTCTCAACCAGAAAGATGGGAGAACAGAGGTTACCCAAGGGGCAATAGGATGGACCATAAACCACAGGAATACCGTAACTCCTACAGACCAGAATATCAGTCCTACAGAAGGGATAATTATCAGGAAAGAAATAGAAATTACGGAGGATGGGCCCCAAAAAGTAGACCTGATATATACAATGACAGAAGAAATATCTATAATGAGGAAGACAACAGCAGACCCTATTGGAGGGGGGACCACGCAGTAAGAACAAGAAATGAATGGAGAATCAATAGATCACCCTCTCTAAAGAGAAAAGAAAGAGATTCCTCTGTAAAGAGAAACTACGGCGATCGCAACCTTACTCCACCCAGAGACATTAGGAGAAGAGCTGACCAGGAGACTGACATCATCAGCATCCCCACAACCAACAGATTTCGAATCCTTAGTGAAAAACCAGAGGAGGGTTTTTTGGAGGGACCCCCTAGACAGGAGGGTAGACCAGGGGGAACACAGAGACCTGGATACAAGATTAGGAAGAGAGGGGGGAAAGAAAAGATCCTGGGAAAAAACAGAAGGGGAAAGAGAGCAGGGAAGCGAATCCTTAAGAGAAAAAAGGGAGAGAAGGTAGAAATGAAAGGGATCTTTAATTTAAGCCAGAGGGTCTTAACTAACATAGAAATTAAAGTCTTAAACAAAGGTTTGAAGTTTGCCCCCACTAAACAGATGGATAAGTTTAGTATGTATATAGATCTACAACGTTTCAAAAGAAAATTAAGTCTAAAAAAAATTTTCATGAGATCTCCAATAGAAAGGAATATGCCAACAGATCCAGATAAATTCACACATACAGATTTAAAGAAAAAATCAAAATTTTATCCGCGACATACCATTACGGATGAAATTAAAATGTTCGAAAATTTGGTGTCCACTGACATAGATAGGATGGTGGTTAAAGAGAAAAATCACAACCTTACCGTAGAGGAAAAAAAAGCGATAAAAAATCTTGATAATGATGAGACGATTATAATAAAACCTGCGGACAAGGGGGGGGGGATTGTCATTTGGTCCAAGGAAGCATATAATAAGGAGGCATTACGCATATTGGAAGATAAGAAAACGTATACTAAACTTAAAAACAATCCTATAGAAACTATTAGAGAAAACCTACAGTCTCTTCTTCAGAATGGTAGGGATAAGGGGGTCCTTCCTGAACGTGAATTTCAGTATTTAATGATTGAGGACATCAAAACACCACATTTCTATATTTTGCCAAAGATCCACAAAAATACAATTGAACCACCTGGGAGACCCATAGTGGCAGGAATCCATTCTATCACAAGCTGTTTGTCTGAATATGTAGATATCCTCCTCCAGCCAATTGTCAGAGAGATACCATCGTACCTAAAGGACACTATTAATATATTACAGATACTGGAAGGAATAAAATGGGAGAAAGAGTATATAATGGTCGTTAGCGACGTAAACTCATTATACAGTAACATACCCCATGCCATGGGTATACAAATAGTTAACGAAAGAATAAGGGATTCTAAGAAACTTGACGATATACAGGTGGGATTCATTATGGAGAGTATACAATTCATCTTAGAAAATAATTATTTTAAATTTGGAGATGATTTTTTCTTGCAAAAGAATGGAACAGCGATGGGGACTAAGTTTGCGCCCAGCTATGCGAACCTATATATGGCAGGCTGGGAGACCCAGTTTGTCTACGGTTCGCATAGCTGGGCGCACAACATCCCCATCTACAAACGTTATATTGATGACGTATTTTTTATTTGGAGAGGCAGCGAAGAAGACCTAACCATCTTTCTAAATAGCCTTAATAGTCAAGTTTGGGGCATCACATTAGAAAATAAATGGAGTAGGGAGAAAGTAACGTTCCTTGATTTGGAAGTTTACATTAGTGAAGGGTCTGTTAAATGTAAGACTTTTTTTAAAGAAGTAGACACTAATACTTACATCAATACCAACAGTTGTCATAATCCATCGTGGCTCAAAGGGGTGCCGAGAGGGCAATTCATTCGTCTAAGACGAAATTGTTCAGACCTCCATGTTTTTGAGCAACAGGCCCAACATCTAAAAAAAGACTTTTTGGAGAAGGGGTACAATGCCCTAGAATTAGATGTAATCATTGATCAACTCAAACAGGAGGATCGGATAAACCTACTCCAATATAAACCCAAAAAAAATATTAAAGAAGAAGTTCTATTTTTGTGTGACTACAGCAGCCAAGCCAAAAACATGAAGAAAATAATTAGGAAACATTGGCATGTCCTTCGGAAGGATAAGGACCTTAATGGTATACTGGGGGAACAACCAAAGATAGTATTCAGAGGAGTTAAGAACTTAAAAATGAATTTGGTACACAGCAAACCCAAAAACAAAAAGATAAACCAAAACCAATTCAATTTAAAAAATGGCTTTCATGTCTGTGGACAATGTCTGGCCTGCAGGTTGACTGGTAATAAGAAAGATTGTAGAATAGAGTTTTCTAATAAAAAAACTAACCAAAAGGTACAAATGAAAGAGGCTCTCAATTGCTGCTCAAAAAGCGTAATATATCTCTTAGAATGTCCCTGTGGCCTCCAAAACATTGGGCGCACAAAGAGGGCTTTTAATATAAGAGTTTCGGAACACGTCAGAAACATAAAAAAATCTTATGAAAAACATTCGGTTTCACTACATTTTAAGCTTCAACATGGGGGTTCCCCATTAGGTCTAAAATTTATGGCCATTAAGAAAGTATACAAAACCAATATGGATGACAACATTGTTAATAAACTGGGACAAGAAGAGATGCAGACCATCTATGAAATGGGTACTATGGCACCAAATGGGTTAAATAATGACTTTGAGGTGGTTCATTTTTTGTGAGTTGTTGTGCACCTCTTGGGGTCTTAACATGATTCATAAGGATACCCTTACCCCTTTTCATCATCCATGTCGAGAGGGGCTATATATTGGCATCAGTGGCGTAGCGTGGGGGGGGGCTGGGGGGGCCGTGGCCCGGGGCGCAGTTTTGTTAGGGGCGCATTTGCGCCCCTAAAACTGGCCGGGGGTTGAGGGACGCAGGTGCCGGGCAGCGCGGGAGCGCCTGCCCGGTCTTTAACAGTCCGTCCTGTTAGGTGATGCGGCTGCGCGGCGTGCGCGGCGTGCGCAGCCGGGCACGTGGTCGGCTAATCAGGTGGTACGGAGTCTCTGTACCACCTGATTGGCCGGACCACGTGACCGGCTGCGCGGCATCACTAAAAGGACGGACTGATAAAGACCGGGCAGGCGCTCCCGCGCTGCCCGGCATCTGGGTCCCGGTCCCCTCAACCCCCGCCGGAGCTGGGCCTGGGGCAATATCCAGGTAAGGGCTGGGGGCAAATCCATGACCTGGGGGCAAATCCATGAGTGAGCTGGGGGCAAATCCATGAGCTGGGGCAAATCCATGTGAGAGCTGGGGCAAATCCATGTGAGAGCTGGGGGACAAATCCATGAGTGAGCTGGGGGGCAAATCCATGAGTGAGCTGGGGGGCAAATCCATGAGCTTGGGGCAAATCCATGAGCTGGGGGGCAAATCCATGAGTGAGCTGGGGGGCAAATCCATGAGCTGGGGCAAATCCATGAGCTGGGGGCAAATCCATGTGAGAGCTGGGGCAAATCCATGTGAGAGCTGGGGGGCAAATCCATGAGTGAGCTGGGGGGCAAATCCATGAGTGAGCTGGGGGCAAATCCATGAGCTTGGGGCAAATCCATGAGCTGGGGGCAAATCCATGAGTGAGCTGGGGGGCAAATCCATGAGCTGGGGCAAATCCATGAGATGGGGCAAATCCATGAGTGAGCTGGGGGGCAAATCCATGAGCTGGGGGGCAAATCCATGAGTGAGCTGGGGGGCAAATCCATGAGATGGGGGCAAATCCATGAGTGAGCTCCGGGGGGGCAAATCCATGAGATGGGGCAAATCCATGAGTGAGCTGGGGGTAAATCCATGAGCTGGGGCAAATCCATGAGCTGGGGGCAAATCCATGAGCTGGGGCAAATCCATGAGCTGGGGCAAATCCATGAGATGGGGCAAATCCATGTGAGAGCTGGGGCAAATCCATGTGAGAGCTGGGGCAAATCCATGTGAGAGCTGGGGGGCAAATCCATGAGTGAGCTGGGGGCAAATCCATGAGTGAGCTGGGGGGCAAATCCATGAGTGAGCTGGGGGGCAAATCCATGAGCTTGGGGCAAATCCATGAGCTGGGGGGCAAATCCATGAGTGAGCTGGGGGGCAAATCCATGAGTGAGCTGGGGGGCAAATCCATGTGAGAGCTGAGGCAAATCCATGTGAGAGCTGGGGCAAATCTATGAGCTGGGGCAAATCCCCGTGAGCTGGGGCAAATCCATGAGTGAGCTGGGGGGCAAATCCATGAGTGAGCTGGGGGGCAAATCCATGAGCTTGGGGCAAATCCATGAGCTGGGGGCAAATCCATGTGAGAGCTGGGGCAAATCCATGTGTGAGCTGGGGGCAAATCCATGTGTGAGCTGGGGCAATATCGATAACGTCCACAGGTTGGGGGGGGGGCGCACAATTCTTTGCTGGCCCCGGGCGCTGACAACCCACGCTACGCCACTGATTGGCATTGAGGCATACCTGTTATATTTAATATATAAAAGCACTTTAAACGACGGATACACATTTACTATAAAATATAGCACTCTAATACTACTCCCTTATAATGAGGTCCATAATTCTATTAACATCTGGATAATGTATATTCTCACTATGGCATTTTTTAATGGCGTTCCCTTCTAAATAAGGTCCATATCATGTATTAAGGATATATTGTACTAATTTACACTAATTAACATTTTAATAATCACCGAAAAATGAATAATATTACATTAAATTTTAGTTTCTACAGTTTTTATTCGTAAGGAATTATAATGGATAGATAATAGCACTTAATAATATTAAAAACACATTTAAAAACAACATTGATAAGGCACTTTAACAACAATTGCATCTAACTAAAATCCACAATAATAATAAGAACATATCACACTTAATAATATATTTATTTAATATGGAAAATCCACAGAAAATTATAGATTTGAAAGTTTTTTAAGTAATTTACATTGGTGCATCAGAAAGGTATAACACCTGTATGATCATAATATCATAGGAGCAACTCTCTAACGTAAGAGAATACACAATTGTCACTATAATCAAATTAAAGCACTAAAGCACAAGACACTTTCTAGATAAAGGGGGTTGTTGGAGGTGTATGGTCACCCTTTGGATGGTGTAGATTTTACACATAGGCCCTTTTTAGGAGGGTATAAGTAATGTCCATTGCACAATTAGTTTGCTAAGAAGTCATTTTTTAGTTGCTATAATATAATCTATTGGGCATACTGTAGGATAATAGAGGGACCCTGCGGGGTGCACAAATTATTTTTATAGCGTTAGCCCCTTTATTGGAGTTTAATATATGTAATATTTTGTTTTTGGGACGTATATGACGAAAAAGGGGAAGTGTTTAGAAAGCCCCAACTGTTGAATCCAGAAAAAAAGAAAAATTCCACACCTTCCTGGCCGAGAACCGCCGACCGGAAGTAAAAGAGCGGCGCTTGGAACGCGGTGGAACGCGGAAGTGAAAACGGAGCATTGGAACGCAGTGGAACGCGGAAGTAAACCGCGCATGCGCAAAATGGCGGCGCCCATCAACAGACGCCGAAGAAACCGGAAGGATCAATCAAAGAAGCAGACAGGACATATGGGGACAATTAAGAACATTTATGGACACTATAAAAGGGTCTACAAGCCCATGATACCATTCCAGCTGATGAAGCCGCTACTTGATGCGGCGAAACGCGTTCTGGTGGTGATTTTAATTATATTTTAAATAAATTTTATTTTTTTCATCTCCTATCCTGATTCCTGCTTCATTGATTCCTGCAAACATCGGTGGTTTTTCTTCTGGGTTTTTCTCCTACCAAAAAAAAACCTATGGGCATATATCCATGAGCTATGTGAGCTCCACAGAATGTGAGTACAACTCCAACTGTACATAATATTGTGACCTTAATTTGTGGATCTACACAAGGATTTCTCTTCCTGTTTTCCTTTCTACCGTTTAAACTTCGGATAAAGAAAAAGGAAAAACTTTGCTGTAAGGTGGGGGTCACCTAAGAAACTGAAGACAATTACCCGCATGTCTGGACCCACTTAGAGCCAGTGTACGGCTCTACACTTGTAAGTGGGGTCTACACCACATACATTCATAGTACATTGTATATAACAGTGTTGCACTATTATTGTCTCTCTCTTTATTATATATATATACGAGACTCCAGGACCCCAGAGAGCAGTATTTGCGCCGATCCAGGTTACTGATTTCACTGCAGAATTAAGTTCAAAATCCTTATCCTTACCTACAAAACCCTCACTAACTCAGCTCCCCACTACCTGTCCTCACTAATCACCAAATACACCCCAGCCCGCTCCCTAAGGTCAAACAGTGACCTGCGCCTAGCTTCTCCCCGCATCACCTCTTCCCATGATAGACTGCAGGATTTCTCACGCGCAGCCCCCACTCTCTGGAACGCTCTCCCTCGTACTGTCAGACTTTCCCCTAACTTCTCTTCCTTCAAACGCTCCCTTAAAACATTCCTATTTAGGGAAGCCGACCCCCCAACTCACTGACACAACCATCAATCACTCTCACCTTACAGTCCTCTCCTCCTGTTTCCAACCCTCCCAGATTGTGAGTTCCTACTGGAATAGGGCCCTCATCTCCTCCTGTACTGTTTGTCAAATGTTGTTCAATGTATTGTAACCCTGTCTGTACTGTGCTTATTGTACAGCGCTGCGGAATATGCTGGCGCTTTATAAATAAATAATAATAATAAATAATAATAATAATCCAGGACTGAATCATTTTTATAAATGTCAGCCGGTCTACAGAGTCGGTGGACAGACGCACTCTTTTGTCTGTGACAAAACCTCCAGCGGCACTGAACGTCCTTTCGGAAAGCACGCTGGATGAAGGGCAACCTAGTAGATGCATAGCATATTGGCTAAATTCTGGCCAGTGATCCAATCTCAACACCCAGTAAGCCAGTGGATCATCTGCTGGAAAGGTATCCAGGTCTGCCCTTGCCCCTAGGTAGTCCTGCACCATACAGTGAAGACGCTGGCAATGGGTGCCTACATTTGACGTCCCTGGGCGTCGTGGACTAAAATTTTTTAAAAAGGCATCAGTCAAGCGGCCCCGGCCTTCACCTCTATTTCTCTGATCATCCGCAGCCTCAGAAGCACGTGTGTCATCACTTGGTAACCTACCAGTGCCAGGAAAGGTTTTACGCAAGTGTCGCTTTAGAGCGTCCTCAAGTTGTTTCATCCTGTCCTCCCTCTGTGCGGGCAGGATGAGCTCTGCAACTTTACCCTTGTATCATGGATCAAGAAGGCTTGCCAACCAGTAATGATCCCTCTCCTTGATAGCACGAATCCTGGGGTCCTTTACCAGGCTTTGCAGGATAAGGGAGCCCATGCAGCGTAGGTTGGAGGTGGCATTAGCTTCCGAGTCTTCCTGGTCAATGAGTAGTGTCACGGAGCGGACATCGGGGTCGCCTCAGCGAGCCGCAGAACCCAAACTGGACAAGTTTAAAGACAATTTTTACTCTTTATCTTTCGGTTGTGCGTATTGAATTGTATGGACATATGTCATGGGACTGACGTGGCGCTCCACGCTTCAAACCCCAAGAGACTTTATGTTCATTTATATCGTGTGATTTTAAATATATTTTACAGTGTTTGGTTTTAATTTAAATTAGTTTAGTGTAAAATGGCATAACTTTAGTTTTAAATATACTTATATTCCTGTAGGTAAATGTGTTTTTGTATAGCCAGTAAACAAGCTTTACTGCTGTGTAATTTATGCAACAGGGCTTTTCCCCTTATCTGGCTGCATATTTGATTCAAGAAGTCTGTGATAGTGTTTGTCTTTAATCTGATGTGTTAGAACAATAGATTATGCAAATGTTGTGTGAGCTAAAGGCTAAAGAATGTAAAGAATGTTTATTGTAAATATCTAACTGACATAATGGTGGCGTTTTTGTTCAATAAAAGTCAGAACTCTCAGAGACTGAGACAGAGAGAGAATCCTGTTTTAAAGCATACAGCAGCGTCTGGTGTTTTATTTCAGCGACGCTACACTATACTCCACCTCAGAAGGCACAGAGCGGCCTTCTGGAAATTCCGAACGGCTCCAGGGCAGAGGAACAGAAGCAGGCGGGTCAAGCTGCTCGAGACGCTGAGGACAGCGCTCCCAGTAGTCGGGCTGACTGCAACGAAGGGGTGTCTGGAGAGTCAAGACAGGCGGAAGAGAACGGTTCCGTCACAAGGAGGATGACCCCATCGTGCACTTCCTCCTCCCAGCCACGTACTAGTCCTTGGGTTTCGGGGCACACAAAACCCTCCCTTGAGGAATCCCCACCTTCAATGCCCCCACTACTTAAATATTACTCCTCCTCATCCTCCGGTCTGATCTGAGGAGGACCCGCTGGAATGCTGTCTGCAGAAAGACTGGGGCCTTCAGAGCTAGGGAAGGCCTCCTCTTCCTCCCGCTGCTCTGCCTCTAGAGCCACATCTATAGTTCTCTGCAGAGTGTGCTCCAGCTGTGTCATGGAACTGACGTAGCGCTCCACGCTTCAAACCCCAAGAGACTTTATGTTCATTTATATCGTGTGATTTTAAATATATTTTACATTGTTTGGTTTTAGATTAAATTAGTTTAGTGTAAATTGCGTAGCTTTAGTTTTAAATATACTTATATTCCTGTAGGTAAATGTGTTTTTGTGTAGCCAGTAAACAAGCTTTGCTACTGTGCAATTTATGCAACAGGGCTTTTCCCCTTATCTGGCTGCATGTTTGATTCAAGAAGTCTGGGACAGTGTTTGTCTTTAATCTGATGTGGTAGAACAATAGATTATGTAAATGTTGTGTTTGCTAAAGGCTAAAGAATGTTTATTGTAAATATCTAACTGACATAATGTAAGTAGAGACTTTAGGTACATGTTAACCATTTGGTATGCAAATTATAACTGAAGAGGACCTGAAGGAATCCTGCAGTGGTCTTGGAACCAACCAATCAGAACTGTTGGGATGGGTGGGAAGTTTGAATGTGCATTGCTGTATTTTGTATAAATATCCGGTGAAATCTTCCACAAAGAGAGAATCCTGTTGGAACATACAGCTCGCCTGGTGTCTCCTTCGACTACGCTACACTACACTCAACCTCAGAAGGCACAGAGCGGCCTTCTGGAAATGCAAACATTCTCCAAAGCAGAGGTTCAGATCAAGCAGATCTGGAGCTGCAGATCAGGCTGCGCGAGGCACTGAGCTCAAAGCAACACAGAGGCCGGGCTGATCTTGGCAAGGGCGTATCTGGAGAGACAGGGACAGGCGGAAGAGAATGGTTCCGTCACAAGCAGGAACACTAAAGGAATTGTGTCACTGATGCATGCACTGTCCCTGCTCGCCATCCTCGTTGCCTCCTCAAATGGTGACAGTACAGTGCATGCATCCTTGATCATCAGCCACTGCGGGGAGGGGAAAAAAACCAAGTTGACCTGAACCTGTCCTTGTGCCATACTCACACAGGTACTCGTTGATGGCCCTCTGCTGCTTGTGCAGACGCTGCAGCATTGCTATTGTCGAGTTCCACCTGGTGGGCATGTTACAGATCAGACGGTTTGTGGGAAGGTGGAATTCTCTTTGAATTTCTGCCAGGCGAACACTGGGAATGACTTTCTGAAGTGGCTGCAGACTTTTCTGGCCTGGCTGAGAAGCTGTGCCAGCCCTTGGTACCTGGTTAGGAAACGCTGTAACACCAGATTTAGGACGTGTGCTAGGCATGGTACATGCGTCAACTTACCCTGGCGTACGGCGGAGAGAAGGTTGCTGCCATTATCACAGACGACCATTCCCAGCTCAAGCTGGCGTGGGGTTGTTAACCATCTCTGCACCTGCCGTGCTGACAGAATTTCTGGCCCGGTGTGGCTCCTGTCCCCTAAACAAACCAGCTCAAGCACAGTATGGCATCTTTTTGCTTGAGACATTGCGTAGCCCCTGCCACTTAAACTCGGTTCAACTGCCACTTCGCCAGAGACAGAGGAGGAGGAAGAGGGAGAGGTGGTGGTGGAGCAGACAGACCTCATACAAGCAGCTTTCTGGAGGCGTGGTGGATGAACAAGCTCCAACACAGAGCCCCGTCCTGGATCCCTCCCAGCTGCAATCAGAGTTACCCAGTGTTGCCGTGAAGGAAATGTAACAGCCCTTTCCATGCTTGCTGGACCACGTGTCTAAAGTCACATGCACTTTGCTGCTGACTGCTTTTCCCAATGACTCGATAACATTGTCTTTCACGTGCTGGTATAGTGCTGGAATGGCCTACCATGAAAAGTAATGGCGTTTTGGAACATGCCACTGTGGTACAGCACATTCAGCAAATTCATGGAAGGGAGCAGAGTCCACCAGCTGGAAAGGCAGCAGCTGCAATGCGAGTAATTTTGCTAAACTGGCATTTAGACGCTGTGCTTGGGGATTGTTGGGACTATATTTTTTCTTACGCTGCAGCAGTTGGGGCAACGTAATCTGACTGCGTAAATCTTCAGCTGATGGGATGATGTCACATTGTGAGGAAGGAGCTGGTACATCCATTACTGTAGCATCATCCCTGTCAGTGGAGGTTGGAGTCAATGACATGGCAGGACATATAGTGGAGGTAGAGACAGGTGAGGAGGACCTACACAAAGTTTTGCGCCAACGGGATGTGTGGCAGGAGGTCATATGTCGCCTCAAGCACGTGGTACCCAAGCGTCCGGTGTCTTTCCCACGCTTGAGTCTCATCTGACATAGATTAAGATAGCAATGGTGGGGTCTGCTGCACATTTCTTATAGAACTCCCAGACAGCAGAGTTCCTGGATGTGTGCTTTGAGACAACAGTGCTATGCACTTGAGCAGCTCTGACATCTGAAGCCTTGGACTGGCTAGTGCTACGGTTGGTCATAAAGATGTTGTGCCTCGTGTTTGTTATGCCTCCTCCTCACTTGACTCCTCTCTTCGATCAGGCACCCAGGTGGAGTCAGTGACCTCATCATCATTGTCATCACCCCCTATCTCCTCGTCACTGGAGCCAACTTGGCAGTATGCTGCAGCTGCTGGGGCAACATGAGTGCCAGTTATTTGTCTGTCATCACTGGCACCCCCTTCCTCTAGGTTGATTATATTCCCTTCCTAAACCTCAGAGATTGAATCAGAGCACTGTAGTTGCTGCGCATCCTCAAGCAGCATGTCACTGTCATTGTAGTCAAACAATTCAGCTGACTCCTCCGTGTGTGATAGTGAGGCTACGGCAGGAGTAGCTGTGGACATGGAGGCTGCATTAGATGCTTTGGCAGCTGAGGTGGACTGTAAAGCACTACAAGCCTGGCTGGCAGAGGACTCGGAGGATGAGGATGGCCTGGTTAGCCAATCCACCAAATCCTCTGTTACTGCTGCTTAAGACGGCCATCACCAGTTAGAAAGGACAAGCGTGCCCCTGCAGAGGATGCACCACATCCACCACGAGGAGAAGCACAGCCTCTCGACACAGAGGCTGCTTGCCCTCTTATCTGTGTCTGGGAGCGTCTGCCTGCCCTTTTTGGTCTTTCTGACATGGTGAGTGATATATAGATTAAAGATATACAGAATTCTAATTCAACTCTGTAATAAAGATTAAAGATTTTCAGAACTCTGGTATAACTCAGTGAGACAACCTGATAGCTGGCAACAGTGACAAGACACAGATTACAATTCCCAGAAACCTCCTATAAATCAGTGAGACCCCCTGATGGGTGGCAGTGACAAGACATAAATTACAATTCCCAGAAACCACCTACAAGTCAGTGAGACCCCCTGATAGGACCCCCTGATAGCTGGCAACAGTGACAAGACACAGATTACAATTCGCATAAATCTGCTAGAAGTATGTGGGACCCCCTGATAGCTGGCAGTGAGAAGACACAGATTACAATTCCCAGAAACCTCCTATAAATCAGTGAGACCCCCTGATGGGTGGCAGTGAGAACACACAGATTAGAACAATTCCCAGATATTTTGTAGAAATGACTGACCCCCAAAATTGCTGGTGGCAGTGAGAACACAAAGATTAGAACAATTCCTGGATATTTTGTAGAAGTGAGACCCCCCCAATAGCTGGTGGCAGACTGGCAGTGAGAACACACACTAACACAACAATCTCCTCTCAAAAAACACATGCTGGGGGCTGTGTGAAGCCTTATATAGTTATATAGTGTGCTGCGGGACTTAGCTCTGTGAGCCCATGATTGGGCAAAATTTGCCCAATCAGGACTCTTAGCCATGATTGGCATAGTTTTGCACCTGTCTTGCACCTGACCTGTGGTCAGGTGCAAGGCTGTAGCCAATTAAAAGCTTCAGGCCAGTGGAAAAGTGCATTGTGGTGCATTGTGGGCGAACATGCTGCGAACACGCGGAAATGTTCGTAGTTTGCGAACATGCGAACAGGCGATGTTCGAATCGAACTCCGAACCGATCGAACTGAACAGCTCACCCCCCCCCCTATTGGTGAGCAGCTGCGACAATCTGAGAGCAGGCTATACGTTGTCCACCAAAAGCTGAAAAATGAGAGGTTGCAGACAGAGCTGCACCAGCAGCTACAGGCCGAGCTCCAAGCTTCAGTTGCTGAACTCAAAGCAAAGACTGTACAGCTAGTGAAGTACAGCTGGATGCCGAGATTAGCAAGCAGCAGGATATGTGTGCAGGCGCTAAAAATTCTTATCTATCTCCTTATTCTCAATAGGGAGTGATAGAAGGTGTACACTAGTGTGCTGCGTCACTGGACAAATAAGTACAACAGAAACACTCCTGAAACACTTTGTACCACAAATAGTTCAAAAACAGATAAAGGGTCCAGATAGTGCAAGGATAACAATCTATACCAGTGTTTCTCAAGTGGTGGGTCGTGACCCAAAAGTGGATCGTGACTAGGGGGGGGGGACTGGGTCGCGGGGCAAGTGCCCCCAGGCATCTCTAATGCTTGGGACCCGCTGATGCATCTTACCTGCAGCAGCTGGTCCCAGGCAGTGCGGCTACCTCTGAATGTTCACAGGTGCCACCTGGGGCCCGCTGCATCACCTGGGGCTCGCTGGGGGGGAAGAGAATCTGTAATGGGAAGTTGTGGGGTGGGACTCAGTGACTGGCAGCAGCTCTTTACTCCCACCACCATGAGCCACTGTGCACAATGCACATCTCAGTGAAGCAAACGGCTGTTGGGTAAGGGGGGGGGAAGCTCCCTATGTATATGATTGTGTTTTATTTGTCCTTTTGTTAATCTGTCCTGTTACCTATTTATGCAGCCTTCTTTCTGAATATCTGGTATTCTGTCTGGCCGTCTTTATCTGTGTGTCTTTCTGTGTATTTTTCCATCTGTCCTTGTATCAGTGTCTTACTCTCCATTTCTCCTTATGTCTCTCCCTCTATCACTCTCTCTTTTACTCTATAAATCTCTCGCTCCTCTTCCTTTCCTGCCTTCTTCCTGATGTGATAATTATCCCACAAGACACGGAGGCGAGTATTATGTTTGCTGCTATCGGCTTAAGTAAAGAAAAGCTAAGAAAATCTCTCAAATACAACAACAAAAGTATTTAGAGAGAAAAATACAGTTTAACAATATATATAACAATAGCAGGTAATGGTACAGTCCAGCTCCCTGTTGTCCAATCGTCCGGGTAGACCGCTCCATAAATCGTCCTGGTAACCCTTGGCTCCTCCTCTTTTCTTTGCTGCTCGCCGAGATGAGTATTAGCAGCAAACTCAAATTTATTTGACAATTTTCACTGTATATATATATAATCACTACTATATTTGTTGTATTTTAATACTTGTTTATAATGCACACTCTGCTAATTTGTGTTTGTTTAAACTTATTGTCAGACCCTTAGGGACTCATGTGCAGGGGTTATGGTTGCCTTTATTTCGCTTTATTGGTCTCTTGGGGGATTGTGTATATATATATTTTGTTTCCTTTCTGGCGTATTTTCTCCTCCAGGGGACGTGTCCGTCTTTAAGGCGGCTTTCAGGTGGGTTTTGTCACCTCCCCTGTATCTCCGTCATTAGGAGAGGCACGGTTTCGCACCACTGCCTGAGGTGAACGCTTGCGGCAACTCGCGCATGCGCGGTGTGTCGTGGCGAGTTTACCTTGGGAGATAGAAAATGAACCCGGGGGAAAACGGCGAGATTTATTTAAACTTATGGTTAGCGATTATGGCCAATATTAATTTACCTTTTATCCCAGGTACTGTGGTGCCTGTCTCTCAATCTAATAACCCGGCAGAGGCCTTTGTGGCTGCTCTGTCAGCATTTTCAACAAATTTAGAACACTCTATGGTTAGAAGGTCCTCTATTATTCCCCCGGCATCAGATTTTTATCTAGTGATTCCTGACAGGATAATGAGGTCCCTGAGACTTCAATGAGGGAGAAGAGCAACTCCCAAAAAATATCCCTCATAAAACCTACGTCTACCCGTACTTGTAATGAATTCCCACAGCACATCACTGTGACGAAAAAAGGAGCCAGTTAACTCCGGCTGACAAAGAAAGAGGAAGCGCGCTAGAGGCGCAAAGATACCGGCAGCTCCTCAGAACATTCTAGAGAGGAAGCAATGTCAGATTGTGAGGTGAATTCCTCTGAGCCGGAGTACGATCCGGTCTCCTCTCCTGAGGCCTCACATTCAGTTTCCTCACCTGATTCCACTGATTCTAAAAACCGCTTATTGATCCGGTAGATGCTGTAAGAAATTCAATGTTTGTACCAGAGCAATTAAAACATCCCCGGTCAGTGGAATGGACACACATAGAGCATGTGGCTGGTTATATAGAACAGCATATCCGTATGTCAATGGATAAACAAACCAGAAGTAATTTGAGGGCTGAGTGTCCAGCCCCAACTTTGTCACATAAGCTTAATGTAAGAAATCTAGAAACCCCTTACTCCCCTGAGCTATTAACCCTTTGCTCTCCAGATCTTGAAACCCTTTGCTGTCCAGATTTAAAAGTGCAGCCAGTAACAATGCATCCCTGCAGAGTGACAGAGGAGCTCAGTGATGATGCTGACAGGTCGCACATGCTGCTCTTCCTGGTGGGCCTACTCTCCCTCCCCTTCATGTAGAGGCGTGGCCACTGCCGCTTGCTCCTGCCTCCTGTTAAACATTAGAAAAAAAAAGTGTAGCACCGGGAAAAATCAGGGTGTGCCAGCTTCTTTGCAAGCAATCCTCCTCAGCCTGGGCTGACATGCTGTGTGGGCTGCGCAGGCAACACAGTGCCGGCTGGTCTGATTCATCTGTACGTCTGCGCACTGTGTGCCTTCACCCCCCCCCTGTAATCAAGTAAGCTGCCTGGGCACGTGACCAGAAACATCAAATCACGTGTTGATCGCTTCCATGCACAGCATGTGATACCTGGCTGCCTCTCCACTGTATGGCCGGGCCGCATCATCCAGATCCGGCGGCTGCATCGGCCTTGCAGTGTGGGTCTGGCAGGCCGGTCAGCAGCTCCTCTTGGCTGGGCTGCTGTGGGCCTATTTTGAGAAGGAGATCTGGAGCGGCCGCTCCATCCGCCCCTATGTTAATCCGGCCCTGAATACAAGTGGTCTTTCCAGGACCGCTCTATTGTCGAGCTCTTCCATGTCTGAAAGCTCGATTTCTGCGGAGGGGATGGCTTTACCCAGATTGCATCTCTCTGGACGACGAGTCGAAATTGGAGATGCAGTGGTGGCTAAATCATTTAGTGTCAGGGAACAGCAAAGCCATCATCCATCCAACTCCAGAATTGGTCATAGAGTCAGACGCCAGCAGATCTGGCTGGGGGGCGCTGCGGATTACTTTCCACAGGCGGCAGATGGGATTCCACAGAGATAGAATTACAAAATTTTCCTATTTCATAACGGAGAGTTTAAATTTTATTAATGACACAGAGGCGAGTATTTGCAGTCTCTTTCTTACTTTATTAAACAGCAGCAAGAAGTAGACAGAAAACTATATATCCTTATATAAAACTTTGATAAGAAAAAACAATAGTACCAATATGGTATGTCCTGAAACACCCCCTTCCGTAACGCAGTATGGACTGTCCTGAGTTAACATAAGTTTCCCCCCTGACGTCCATTAAACCTTCTTGAAAAACCACAAAGAATCCAAAATCAGAAAACGACACTTGAAATCTTTTCCTTGCGGAGTAGAAGACAAACGATCCAGGAGGAAAGGAAGCGAAAGAATCCAAACTCAAACAGGTGGGCCAGTGGCTGCAAGAAAAGCACATAACACGAAGGATGTGTTAGAATAATAACAGTAACTGCGTGCAACACTCAAGACACGCGGTACTAGCGCTGAAAAGATTTCAGAATCCATAGGAACAAATAAATAGTTTTATTGAATAAACACACAGTGTACAGAGAAGTAATCACAGTAACTGAATAAAGATGACACAGTCCATGTTTTATTTATTAATATACAACAATAACATAGCAGAACTGTCATGGAGCTGATGTAACGCTCCACGCTTCAAACCCCAAGAGACTTTATGTTCATTTATATCGTGTGGTTTTAAATATATTTTACATCATTTGGTTTTAGTTTAATTTAGTTTAGTGTAAAATGGCATAGCTTTGGTTTTAAAAATACTTATATTCCTGTAGGTAAATATGTTTTTGTGTATACAGTAAACAAGCTTTACTGCTGTGTAATTTATGCACCAGGGCTTTTCCCATTATCTGGCTGCATGTTTAATTCAAGGGATCTCTGATAGTGTGTGTTTAATCTGATGTGTTAGAACAATGGATATACAAATGTTGTGTGAGCTGAAGGCTAGAGAATGTAAAGAATGTTTATTGTAAATAACTGACATAATGTAATTAGTATGGGTATGCAAATTATGACTAGTAATTAGTATGGGTATGCAAATTATGACTGTTGGACTTCAGCATAAATGGTGGCGTTTTGTTCATTAAAAAGTCAGAGAACTCTCAGAGCTCAGAGAGAGAGGATCCTGTTTTAAAGCATACAGCCGCGCCTGGTGTCTTTATTACAAACTACGCTACACTCCACACTCACCCTCAGAAGGCAGAGAGCGGCCTTCTGGAGATTCCTAACGGCTCCAGGGCAGAGGAACAGAAGCAGGCAGGTCAAGTCGCTCGAGGCGCTGAGGACAGCACTCCCAGTAGCCGGGCTGACCGCAACGAAGGGGTGTCTGGAGAGCCAGGACAGACGGAAGGGAACGGTTCCTTCACACTGGTGGCAAGCGGTGAGGATAAGCTCTCCAACCCCAGAAGAAATGCAGAATGGCCAGCTATGCCAACTACAAGAGGGACACGCTGAGATACATATTAGAGTGCCGTGGAGGAATCGCCGGCACCAAAAACAAGAAAGCCCTGGTCAAGGAGCTTACAAGGATGGACCAGCGAATGGTAAGAACCCCAACCCTGACTCCGGCCACTGAAGATCACCTCCGAAAGAAAGCTCGAGCAATATTAGAGATATGCGGCACCACCCCCTCCGAAGCCGCAGTTGTACAACTGATGATGGACCTCCAAGAAGATGAGGAGCGAGAAAAGGAGCGCCAACACCAGCTGCGGTTGGCCGAGCTCCAAGTGACATGGACAGAATACCCCACCCCTGAAACCTACCCCGTAGAGCCCTGGGTTGAGGTTGACAGCCCGCCTGGAGCTTCGTCCAGGGAATCTACACCCCCCAGCGATCCTTTTATGAGGACTTACAGCTTGTCTGGCGCTTCATGGGAGGAACCCGCACTCCCCAGCGATACTTGGGAGGAGATTTACAGCTTGCCTGGAATTTCCGTCAAGGAAGCTACACCCCCCACAGTCTGCCACGAGGAGCAGACAGATGTTCCCCCCGGGCTGGTTTGCCCGCAACCTTTGATCCCCCTGGAGATGGAAGAAGCCATCCTCCCGCAAAGCGACCCTTACCCAGCAGAAGCGCTGGCAACGGGGCAGAGCACCGCTGGCCTCTGCCCACCCACCCCATCCTGCCCTGAGGCGCAGATGGATGATCTACCCAGGCTGCTTTGCCCGCAGCCCTTGCTTGTTTCCCCAGATCCCCCTGAGGATCCCCCGGGGCTTGTTTCCACACAGCCCCTGACCTCCTTCATTATGGAGGATGCCCTCCTCCCACAAGGAGACCCTTACCCAGCAGAAGAGCTGGCCACGGGGCAGAGCACCGCTGGCCTCTGCCCACTCTCCACAGTCTGCCACGAGGAGCAGACAGATGTTCCCCCCGGGCTGGTTTGCCCGCAACCTTTGATCCCCTTGGAGATGGAAGAAGCCATCCTCCCGCAAAGCGACCCTTACCCAGCAGAAGCGCTGGCAACGAGGCAGAGCGCCGCTGACCTCTGCCCACCCACCCACCCCATCCTGCCCCAAGGAGCAGAAAGATGATTCCCCCGGGCTGCTTATCCCGCAGCCACTGACCCCTTCCACCCCGCTGGATTTTGATCTCGCACCCGCTTTCCCAGCAGAAGAGCTGGCCCCAGGGCAGAGCGCCGCTGGCCTCTGCCCACCCTCTACAGCCTGCCCCGAGGCGCAGATGGATGATCTACCCAGGCTGCTTTGCCCGCAGTCCTTGCTTGTTTCCCCGGATCCCCCCGAGGATCCCCCTGGGCTTGATTCCACACCCCCTGGCCCCCTTCATTATGGAAGATGCCCTCCGCCCACAAGGAGACCCCTACCCAGCAGAAGAGCTGGCCACAGGGCAGAGCGCCGCTGGGCTCTGCCCACTCTCCACCGCCTACCCCGAGGAGCCGATGGCTGATACCCCCGGGTTGACTTGCCCGCAGCACTTGGTTTCCCCGGAGAGGGAGGAAGCCATCCTCCCGCCCAGAGACCCTTCTCCAGCAGAAGCGCTGGCTACGGGGCAGAGCCATTGTCAACTCTGCCCACTTTTCCAACCCTTTGGCCCGGAGGCCCCCTACAGCCACTACTTTTTCCAGCAGCTGACCAGAGCGCTCGGGACGCGTGCAAGTGGCCCGCATTTTTCCCGGGTGCGTGATACCCCCGGAGGTGGTACAGGCGGTACCCCTCCCCGACGACAGAACCCTTCCCCAGGAGAGGACATCTGCCACCAACTGCACCAACGGGGCGCCTGGCGCTGGGGCCTGGAGCACCCCTCGGACAGTGGGCTAGTTTACGAGGACAAGTGGAGAAGCCTGGTGGCTCGCCTCCTCCCGACAGACTATGGACCCACACCCAGGCATACCCTGTGGCGACTGTCGGACCCCACTGGTGATGCTTGTGCGCCAGCACCCTGGAACTTTGAGGATGGCGCAGAAAAAAAGGACAAGGTGAGAAGTCTCGTCAGTGGCAAGAGATCCGTTTGGGATCTAAGCTTGCCCTGCCGTTCTGGAAGGGAGGACATATGTCATGGAGCTGATGTAACGCTCCATGCTTCAAACCCCAAGAGACTTTATGTTCATTTATATCGTGTGGTTTTAAATATATTTTACATCGTTTGATTTTAGTTTAATTTAGTTTAGTATAAAATGGCATAGCTTTGGTTTTAAAAATACTTATATTCCTGTAGGTAAATGTGTTTTTGTGTATATAGTAAACAATCTTTACTGCTGTGTAATTTATGCACCAGGGCTTTTCCCATTATCTAGCTGCATGTTTAATTCAAGGGATCTCTGATAGTGTGTGTTTAATCTGATGTGTTAGAACAATGGATATACAAATGTTGTGTGAGCTGAAGGCTAGAGAATGTAAAGAATGTTTATTGTAAATAACTGACCTAATGTAATTAGTATGGGTATGCAAATTATGACTAGTAATTAGTATGGGTATGCAAATTATGACTAGTAATTAGTATGGGTATGCAAATTATGACTGTTGGACTTCAGCATAAATGGTGGCGTTTTGTTCATTAAAAAGTCAGAGAACTCTCAGAGCTCAGAGAGAGAGAGGATCCTGTTTTAAAGCATACAGCCGCGCCTGGTGTCTTTATTACAAACTACGCTACACTCCACACTCACCCTCAGAAGGCAGAGAGCGGCCTTTTGGAGATTCCTAACGGCTCCAGGGCAGAGGAACAGAAGCAGGCAGGTCAAGTCGCTCGAGGCGCTGAGGACAGCACTCCCAGTAGCTGGGCTGACCGCAACGAAGGGGTGTCTGGAGAGCCAGGACAGACGGAAGGGAACGGTTCCTTCACACAAACTCAAACAGGTGGGCCAGTGGCTGCAAGAAAAGCACATAACACGAAGGATGTGTTAGAATAATAACAGTAACTGCGTGCAACACTCAAGACACGCGGTACTAGCGCTGAAAAGATTTCAGAATCCATAGGAACAAATAAATAGTTTTATTGAATAAACACACAGTGTACAGAGAAGTAATCACAGTAACTGAATAAAGATGACACAGTCCATGTTTTATTTATTAATATACAACAATAACATAACAGAACAATATACAGAAGGGAGGGAGAAATGGGAGGGAAATACTCGCCTCCGTGTCATTAATAAAATTCAAACTTTACTTTAGGAAAACTTTGTAATTTTAAAGGCATGACACGGAGGCTCCTATTTGCAAGTTTGAAGCTAAAGGAAATCTAAACATCGGACGACCAATGTGATACCGGTTTAAAGTAAAACTCCCTGAAAGTGGACTCCCGCGACCAGTCTGCAGAACGTAACAAGTCCTCAAAGTGACAGCCAGAGGAAACCGCTTTGGAAGCAATTGCGCTTCTAACTGAATGCGCCCCGAATTGGGAGGTGTCAATCCCTGCGAAGTCCAACAACCAACGAATCCACCTAGCCAAAGTGGGTGAGGTAACTGGGAGGAAGGGGGGCTTAAAAGAAACAAATAAAGGAGCCACTTCCTCCATATGTCGAAAGGGAAGAGTACGTTCCTTGTATTCCTGTAAACATCTAACCGGACGTAACCACGGTTGTGAGGGAAAAGACGGAAAAAATGCCTGCGAAATGGACATCTTGGTACGACGGGAAATATCAAACCTTATGCCTTCCGGCAGAAAAGAGCAAACTCCAAAGTCCAATGCTCTCACATCTCCCATCGTTTACACGAGATCAAGCACAGCAATATCAACAACTTAGCCGAAAGCCGGCGCAACGATAAGCCATGATTATCTGGCCAAGCAAGGAGGAAACGCAACACTACAGTAATATCCCATGTCACCACATATTGAGGACGTGGGGGACGAGCAAAACGGGCTCCTCGTAGAAGCCGACAAACTAAGGGATGTCGTCCAAGAGGAACACCCTCGAAACCGACATGTCCTGCCCACATTTCTGATCTCAACACATTAAGGGAACGGTAAGCTATGCCCGAGTCAAAAACAGAAGACAAGAAATTTAGGACATGCGTCAGAGGTGCTGAAAAGGGATCCTGAGCCCGTTTAAGACACCAGCTAGACCATCTTGTCCAACAGGAGGCGTATACCCCTCTAGTTCCCGGAGCCCAGGATTGCTGGAGCAACGAGGCAGCAGAGCTTGATAACCCGCTTGTCGATCCACCGATCCCAAAAGCACCCAGGCCATGAGCTGCAGTTGACCTGACGAGATCAATGGGTGGAGTCTGTGATCTGGATCCAGTAATACGTCCTCGAAGGATGGAATCAAGCGGGGATCGTCTATCACAAGGTCCAGGATGGATGAGAACCATGCTTGAGACGGCCAGAACGGTGTCACCAGAACCAAGGTGATGTGCTGCGTCCGTACTACATTCAGAACTCTCTGAACCAAGGCAAATGGAGGGAACGCATAGGGGTGTCCCGGTCCCCAATCCTGAAGGAACGCATCAGTCGCCGCCGCGTCTGGGTCTTGACGCCAGCTGAAGAACGTCGGCAGCTTTGCATTCAGCCGGGAGGCAAACAAATCCATGTGGAAGGGACCCCACAGCCGAGAGAGCGTTGAGAAGACTGAAGAGTGGAGCGACCAATCTCCTGCGTCGCGCCAATGCCATGAGTTCAAGTCCGCGACCACATTCGAGAGCCCTGGAATGAACTGCGCTGTCACATGGAGGTGATGTTGGAAACAGAAATCCCAGAGCTGGTGTGCCATGAACGTCAACTGAACTGTGCGAGGTCTCCCTAGGCTGTATCGCACAGCCAGGAAGTTGTCCAAGCGAAGGAGGATGGATTGATGATCGGTTACTTTCACAAAGCACCGGAGAGCAAAGAATGCTGCTAGCAATTCCAGGACGTTGATATGCAGTAATGTCTCCTCTTGGGACCAACGTCCTCCAGTCTCCAGTCGACCGCATCGAGCTCCCCAACCTAAGCGACTGGCGTCCGATTCTATCGTTGGGGAATGAGTTGGGAAGTGAAGAGGACTCCCGTTCCAAAGATGCAAATCCGTAATCCACCATTGGAGATCGGTGATTGCATCCTCTGTTATCTCCACTATCCTGTTGTATGAAGAGCCAGACCGGAGAAAACGGGCCTTCAATCTCTGGAGGGCTCTGAAAAACAGAGGGGCTGGAATTATTGCATGCCGTGTGGCGGACATAAGTCCTATGACTCGTGCAATCTGTCTCAGGGAAGTGACGCGATGGTGAAGTAGTGTGCGGACTTCCTTCCGGAGGGAAAGGACCTTCGAGTTCGGGAGGCTCAGAGTCTGGAGTACAGAGTCAAGAGTGAAGCCCAAAAACTCCAGTTTTTGTGATGGAACCAGGATAGATTTTTCCATGTTGATCAGGAACCCGAGATCCTGTAACAGCTGAATGGTTCATCGGAGATGTAGTTGTATGGTGGAGTGCGACTGCGACATGATGAGGATGTCGTCTAGGTAGATCACTAAGCGCACTCCTTTTGTTCGCAACTGAGCTACCACTGGTTTCATGATTTTCGTGAAACACCAGGGGGCTGATGATAGACCGAATGGGAGACATGTGAACCTCCACATTCTGCCATTCCAGGGGAATGCGAGAAAGTCCCTGAAGTCTTCTCGAATCGGAATTGTCAAATAGGCATCCTTGAGATCCAATTTGACAAGCCAATCCCCTGCAATCAACAACTCTTTCATTGTATGTATTCCTTCCATTTTGAAATGGCGGTATACAACCCAACCATTCAACTCTTTCAGGTTGATGACTGGATGGTATCCGCCCCCTTTCTTCACAACTACGAAGAGGTTACTTACAAAGTACGGTGTGTGAGTAGGAGATGCTTCTATAGCCCCTTTCTGTAGGAGGCTCAGAACCTCTGTGTGTACTAACTCGTGAAGGGTCGAAGACAGGGATAGCGGGTGTGGTGGTGACGACTGATACGGAGGGTCGGTGAAATCCACAGTGAACCCCTGTACCGTGTTGAGGACCCATGTGTCCTGTGTGAGTGCGTCCCAGTTGTGCAGGAAATGATTGGGATCGTGGGATGTGGTATAGGAATTACCTGCTGGACGACGGAAATATCTCTGCCTCTCGTCCCTCTAAACCCGCGTCCCTGCCAGGGTCGAGCTTGTGATGGGAAAAAGGATCCCGTAAATCCTGATGCTCTGGACTTAGGAGCAGATAGTGAGGGCAAGTTCCCGGTACGGGAAGAGGCGTAAGGATTGGATCCGCGGCCGGCAGGGCGCCCTCTGTATCTGCCGGCCCTGCCAAAAACTCGAGTGGGATTGAAGACTTTCTTCATTGTAGCCTCATTCTTTTCCATATTGTTAAGTGTTCGCATACGTTCCCATCTCTTTGATGAAACAGTCCCCGAATAGAAAACCCTGTGCCTTACTACGTAGGTCTTTAGGGGCTAAGGTGGGGAACTGCGGGTCCATTTTGATCAGGATTGCTTTACGGCGTTCTGCCGCTACTGCCGCATTCAGCCCTCATAGTTGCTCTGGAGGGACGGTCTAGGGGAGCCCTGAAATTTTGATCAATCCACTTGGCCACATGCGGCAGTGGATACCACTCTGTAGAGCGCGGGTGGGAAATTGTGGGTGAAACAGGGGGTTACCCTGCGGGTCGTAAATGATTTCTCGTGTAGTGGCCCCCGGGAAAATAGGTGGGATAACATTCTCCAACTGCGCATTGTAAGTGGGCGCATGCATTTCAAAAGGCTCTTCATTATCATAAGCCTTATCCCCATCCTCATCTGAAAGCGGATAAGCCGGTAGCAGAGAGGTGCACGTTTTTTGTTGTTTGGGCAAACATACCGCTTTACACGCCCTGCGGTCAAGGGCTCGTTTTTGTGCGGGGATGTTATGGGGTTCAGGCAGTCGAACGGGGTTGCCAGCCCCTCTGGCGCTCAGATTGTCAGGCGCGGTCTCACTGTGAGCATGAAAGCTCTGGGGTCTGTGTAGAGCCTGAGAGCTCATGGATCGATTAAAATTTAACTGAGGAGGATGTGAGGCCAAATTAAAACTAGGGCCACGGGCACACATGGAGTGTGCAGGGGTAAGTGTTCCAGAGGAAACTGTAGGGCAGGGGTTTACAGGTATGGGAGGCATAAAATAATGGGGAGTATATGAAGTGGAGGGTACATTACGGTCAGCCCAGGCGCAGGAGAAGGACTCCGACATACAGGTGGAACAGGAAAATAGAGAATATAGCCAATTTGTCACTCACCAAGGTTGGAGCCTGTCAGTTGTTAGGCTCATTTGTTGTGCATAGGTGTTCTTTTGAAGGCAAAACAACCTGAAAAAGGTCCCTCTGTATCTTGGTTCGTATATGGTGGCTCAAAAATTGGAACCCATCCAAATAAAGGTTTTGATATTTATTAAACCATCAATAAGATACAATAAAAGCAAATGAAACGGAGACGCGTTTCGGCCCAATGGGCCTTCATCAGTCAGTATGTCTGGACAGCTAACCGGGACAAAGGAAAATCTGCATGCTGCTCTCCACCAGATACAAGAGGAGAGGTTTCATGTAGGACAGTTCCAGGAACTCCTAGTGGATTTGGGAGAAGTGCTGGCATCTGTGCATGGTGCAGCAGGCCTCTGCCCCATTCAGATAGCCTGGATCTCTGGAGAGAGAACAGCTTCACATCACAGCAGAGCTCAACGCATCCCCAGGTGGGGAGCCAGCAGAGGAGCAGAGCGCCAGTGTTCTTTGGACTCAACCATAGGGGGATATTTACATTGCAGCCATGGATGGGACTGTGGTTTTGACCTGTGTCCTTCCTGGATGCTGGGCGGTTGGCCCTGATCCCCAACCATTTTCCAAGGAGACACTGGCCACCCCACATTCTGTCCAGTGGCTGATGGGGCTAAAAGGAGAAAGCACTTGCGCCACATCTACCCAGCGGCAGACACAATCTAAGGGAGATGCCGGGGATGGCTCGGTGAGAAACTCGTTGGCACCTGTATTTTGCCCTGGCACTGGAAAGATGTCCCCATGCAGTGCTGCAAACACGGTTACCCCTGTGTGGCTCCTAAGGAAATGTGGGGAGGGGGTGAGTGCACCTGTGGTTGTGGACTGGACCGTAGTGTTGGTGGATGGAGACAAACTTTTTGGGACTTGAGTTAAAGACCCATTTGGGATCTGGTGCCTGGTTAGTCTATTGGAAAGGGGGGAGATGTATGACGTGCATCACTTAGATCTTGGGGTACATGTATGTATTTGGGAGGTGCAGGCTTCATGTTCTATATTATTTCCCTGCTCTTTTTTTATGTTGACATCACCCTGTGCCTGTAGGGTGCAGAGTGTTTGTGGAATCTGTGTTATGTATGAATAATGTTACTGTCTATCGTTATGGTCTAGGTGTATCTGTTGCTATCTGCTGATTGGATTACTGGGCGAGTTATCTTTTACTTTTCCAGCATCTCCTCTCTGGAATGTCAGATTATCTGTTGTATTTTTAAATTGTCTGTGTATCTGCCTTGTCAGGCAAACACTGCACCATATATGATTACTGTTACTATGGTTTATATAATTACTTTGTGGTCCCTGTATCCAATCTCAACTCCCCCTCTCTAGAATGTGTTTCCTTGGAAACAGATTTTGATATCAGGCTGTGATTACAGGACAGCCTTTTGTTTCATATCTAGTTCACTGGACGCTGGGGCACAGGGTGTAATTTCCCAATGGTCTCTAGGTCCACCTGGGAATGTATATATTGAACTCAATAAAGGTAGTTCAGTCATTGTTGTTCAAAACAACCAGATTCACAGCCTCGTCTTATTTCTGGGGCATGCTAGCAGGCTCTTTACGAGTCCCGGTCTTTAGTCTTTGTCTAAGGACTGGAGAAAGGCACGAGGGTCTGCTGGGGAGAGCACGGGGGTCCAGCAAGGAAACGGCATTAACAGATTTGACCCAGTCGGGGTACTGAGATCTATTAAACTGATGGTATGCTATTTATCAGTCTATTAAAAATATATTTTAAGAGGGTAAGATTGTGTCCTGTTAAATAATATATCTCCGTCACATTGCCCAGGGGTCCTGTACGACATGGTGGGGCAAGGTAAGTGGAGGTGGCTTTGCCTCCATACAGGGTTTAGCAACTCAGGCTGATACGTGGGGGGGGGGGGTCATGGTTTAAGCCTCATACTGGAGGTGATGGCTTGTTCTGCATACAGGAAGTTGCTGTTCATGCTTGGAGGTAATCTTTCAGGCTTGTACACCTGGTGCATCGTACTGTGGGTCACCTCTTGGTCTTTTATAGTGGTGGTCACCGCTGGTGCTTCATACTGGGGGTCACCTCTTGTTCTTTCTTGTAGAGGCTGTCACGTTTAGAGATATACTGTAGATATATATATATATATATATCGAGTCTAGAAAAGGGAAGGCGGCACTCCAGGACGATAAAAAGTTTTATTCCAGAACCGTCAACGTTTCAGCCTTAACCCAGGACTTTCATCAGGACATCATGTCCTGATGAAAGCCCTGGGTTAGGGCTGAAACGTTGATGGTTCTGGAATAAAACTTTTTGTTTGTTTATTGTCCTGGAGTGCCGCCTTCCCTGTTCTAAACTCGCTTGATATCCAGCCTAAACTCGGCAGGCACCGGACACTAAGGGAACGTGGAAGCTGGTGTGCTCAGCTGTTGTTTATTATATATATATATAATATATTTTGCCCTAAAGGACGGGTAATACTCTGTATACAAATTGCCAATACAGCGCAGCTTCTCACAAAAGCCTCAGTTTCTGGTGTGTTCCAGGAAGTAATTAAAATGTTAATGGCCTTTGTATCTTTGCGGGCCACTAACAGGGTTATCCAAAGAGATTCGAAAAGTCACCGCACGTTCGGTGACTTTTCGTTCTCTTCAATTCGGTTCCTTTTGCCGATTGCATTTCGGTGACCCTGCGGTGTATTCAGCAAGCACCACAGGGTCCCCGAATTGCAGGGAAAAGCTGCCGAAAACCTGACGAAAACTAACCGAATGCACGCTGAAAACAAGCAAAAACATCTGGATTAACCTTCGAAAAAGCCGAACAGGAGCCGAACAGGAGCCGAATCACACAGAGCCGAAGCAGCTGTGACGTAGAGGAGGCAGTGAATAAATTAGAAAAACCATTTGTATGAATCTGGGAAAAAGAAACGCTGTTTGCAAAGAAACTACTGAGCGAAAATGTCTGAAATTTTCACAGGAGGTCCAGGGAATGATAATAAAGAGAGCTGTTACAAAAAAAATAAGCAAACTGAAAAAAAAAAAAAAAAAAAATCGGACTTTTTAAAAAAAAAAAAAAAATCAGAAAAATGCTTAAAGTATCCTAAAAAATCAATGCATAAAGAGACTTTTTTCTGCAGAATTTTATAATGAACGGTTTATTAGATATTGAATTAAAACGGGAATATTTTTAACATTGAAGCCTATGGGATTCTCCTGAATTAACTTGCCGAATTAAAACCACCGAATGGCAGGGCATTAGGGGAACCTTTCACTGCTGGTTTGTGTTCTCTGAATAGCCGAAGCAGTGCTTCTCTATGGGGATTTCACTGCCCTCAAACAGGGACCGAACAGGCACCGTATGTGCAGGCAATTCGCCAGGATTTGGCGAATTGCCTGCTCTCTGGATAGCCGAATGGCCAGGAAAGGGAACCGAACGCTGATTTTCAGCGTTCGGTTACCTTTCTCAAGCAATTCGATCTCTTTGAATAACCCCCTAAGTCCCCTTTGGAAGGGATATCACAGGCTATTGTAGAGAGTACTACGTGAATAGGTTTTCTTTGATCTGCATGATAAGGGGGGAAATTACCCATTTGCTCTAATGGAATGTCTATTGTCCCGTCCCCACAGGATCCACAAGCATTTCGCACCCAAATTGTGTTTCCCAGACCCATTGGCAACACTTTGTAGTTGATCACGTAGATCAAAGAAGCGGGTATATCCTTTGGTAGCTAGAGACTATCTTTGATAATTGTTATTATATCTGTGAATTAAAATAAAGAAATGAACTGAGCATGCCCACGAAATAACAGGAAGGGGGATTCTGGGAAATGTAGTGTGCGGGCTGTACCATCTATGGGCTGTACCTTGGAGGAACTGGGAAAATGTATATATATTCTGAAACGCGCCATGTGCTTTGGCTTATTCTTACTGCGGCCACGCAAAGTGGGAATTTGACAGTTTTTCCAATCTCCAGCTCCAGGGGGTCACAGAAGTCCCTTTAGCTTGCTGACGTGTGAGTACATTCTGTGGTTTAATCCTTTTAATTTTTCTGCTTGTGTGTGTATAACTATTAATTGTAATATCTTGTTCCATATGCCTGTGACATTCGTCATAATAAAATATAAAGGTTATTAAGATCTGCTTCTGTCTGATATTCGATCCACGCTAACTGAAGGACTGGATTATCATAGAGATTTGCCTTTGTTTAAACTCGAGTCGATCTACTAAACAGTGAGTTTGGGTGCAGTCAGTCGTCTGGACTGTTTTCTATTTTGGGGTGCATAAACAGAGTCTCAAACCGGCTCTGGTTCAGACAGTAAGCATCTTGGGTAACAAGTCGGTTTGTGGTGGCAGTGTGACGAACAGTATAAGGAAAGTGGGTACAGTGATTGTGTTAAATAAAAAAAATTAGCTAATCAAATCAATATCCTATTTATAATTACCATATATGGAATGCCATAAACCTTTTTCAAGTTTCTTCTCAAATAAGAAAAAGAAAGCACACGCGCACGACATGGCAGAGACAACAAAATCAGCCACACACAAGGTATAGCTTCATTATGTCATGTCTGACTTTTCTTTGTTAGACAGACCAATTTATTAGATGTCAAGCAACCAATGAAAACGTTCATTGTAGACAAAGTTTAATATCCACCCCACACAGGAATGTGATATAACAGCCAATCAGTACAGATACATTTCCACTAGGGATGAGCTGTTTGGTTCGATCGGTTCGGAGTTCGCATCGAACATAGCCTGTTCGTTTGTTTGTTTGCTTGCGAACTACGAACATTTCCGGGTGTTCGCCGCGTGTTCGCCCACAATGGACCACAATGCACTTTTCCACTGGCCTGAAGCTCTTAATTGGCTACAGCCTTGCACCTGACCACAGGTCTGGCGCAAGACAGGTTCAACACTATGCCAGTCACGGCTCAGAGTCCTGATTGGGCAAATTTTGCCCAATCATGGGCTCACAGAGCTAAGTCCAGCAGCACACTATATAAGGTTTCCATGCATCGCCTCTGCACGCATTTGAGAGATTTCATAGGAGATTGTTGTTGTGTGTTCTTACTGCCGGTCTGCCACGCATCTGGGGTGGTCTCATTTCTACCAAATATCAGGGAATTGTTGTAATCTTTGTGCTCAGTCCCAGCAAGTATTTTGGGGGTCACAAATTTCTACAAAACATTAGGGAATTGAGGTGATCTGTGTCTTGTCACACAGCCAGTACGACGCAGTATTTTGGGGGTCACTAATTTCTACAAAATATTTGGGAATTGTTATAATCCGTGTGTTCTCACTGGCTGCCACCCATCAGGGGGTCTCACTGATTTATAGGAGGTTTCTGAGATTTGTAATCCGTGTGTTCTCACTGGCTGCCACCCATCAGGGGGTCACACTTATTTATAGGAGGTTTCTGAGACTTGTATTCTGTGTCTTCTCTCACTGCCACCCATCAGAGGGTCTCACTGATTTATAGGAGGTTTCTGGGAATTGTAATCTGTGTCTTGTCACTGGCTGCTAGCTATCAGGGTGTCTCACTGAGTTATACTAGAGTTCTGTAAATCTTTAATCTTTATACCAGAGTTGAGTCAAAGTTCTGTATATATTTAATCTATATATCACTCACCATGTCTGAAAGAACAAAAAGGACAGGCAGACGCTCCCAGACACAGATAAGAGGGCAATACAAAGAAAATTGTGGTGGGGCTGAAGTATGTAAATATAGATACAACCTCTCGGTATCCCGGACGTCTCTCCCAAAACGTCTGGTTAACAAACTGAATACATACAAATTGGGAACCTATGAGGTGATAGAAAATATTTCATAGTGCATACTGAATTAACAACTTTTTAAAGGGTGCCCCCTAATAAATTTCCGCACTCACAAGATGTTATGACGTTATCGCTTTTCGTATCTATGACGATTACCCAAACTCTGCTGGCACTGGAACCGGAGACCTGAAGACTCTTGCCACCACAGGAATCAACTGGACAACTGGACAACTTACAAAGGTCAGCAAAGCAAGCGGTTATTTAATGGGTAAAAAACGTGTTATCCAACGCGTTTCGTGTATGCAGGACACTTCATCAGGGAAAATATACTTAAAAATGATTAAAAAGTCCATTAAATGCCCCCTTTTTTCCTCGTCTTTTTATACTTTCATTTTCTGCCGCCGAATTGCCTCCCTTCCGGTTTCTGCGTTGGCGTGCGTCTCATCTCTGGAACGCAAGCTTTGCGTCACCGGAAGTGACGTGACGCGATCTTCATTCTTACGGCGGCTGAAGCTGAGGGGCTGGAACACCGAAAGATGGTAAATTGGATGTTGGCGGATCCATACACACTCATTGAAGGGGTCCATCATACTCCTAATGAGGAGCTTCTTTACCAAGATGATAATCCCTCCAATACATAAATACAAATTGTAAGAGGGATGTACAAAAACAAAAATAAAAACAAAAACATATAAAACTGTATTAAATGCACATCTCTGCCATGTACATACAGATATTAATAAAATATACATGGAGAATGGATGACCCTATAGACAATTCTTAATGTCCAAATGTACATTTAACCCTCCATTTCTCCATGTATCTAATCGATAAATCCATTCCATCTCCCTTTTGGCCAGAAGTCTAGAATAATCCCCCCTCTCCAATTTTTGTGGACTAAATCAATACCTATCCATTTAAATTTTTCAGCTGAGAATGAAGGACAATTATTACAGTGTACTGGCAAGCTGTGGTCCAGGAGGAGAGCGAGCTGGAGAGGGGATACACGGTGTTTCGAATAGAGGTGCTGGTGAACGGGAGAAGACATTTCGTTGAAAAGCGGTACAGCGAGTTTCATGCACTGCATAAAAAGACCACTTGCAGATGAAAGAGGTGAAGGTACCCACCGAATAAGCAGTACCACACGCTTACAAGTTGAGCCTGGAACCTAAGGCTCCAACATCGGTGAGTTTGTTTTGACCTCTACTTATCTTATTCCTACCATTGGTTACAAGTTGCGCTATGAGGATCTCTCTTTTTCTATATCTGAGACGATCGAGCAAACATTAAGGAAAGGCAGAGGCTACCCCAAGAAAACTCTAAAGAAGGGCAGAGGCTACCCTCAATTAGGCCCAAGGCATTCCACACCAGAGCCGGTACATGAGGCTCTATAAAGTGTAAGTGTTCCCTTGTCTATGGGCACTTAACCCTGTATCAGACAATATTGCACTATTTTTTTCTTTTTCTGTTCCCCTTCTATCCCTCTCCTCTTTTTCTCCCAATTTTTGGGAATTGGGAGTCTATATAGGACTTAGGTGAAGACAGTACACCAGGACCTCACGTACGCCTCTGGACTGCCCCCGTGGAGACTCAACCAGACTACCTTGTCCTCAATACAGAATATATGGTCGGTTGGACTGTTTTTTTGCCTTCACAAGTGATTTGGAAAACGAGACTTAATAACAATAACTCTTTGAAAGACCTCCAATTGCACTATATGCACTTGTATATGCACTTCTGACTTGCATTTGCACTTTATGTGATTTTTGAATTATCAGGACATCAACTGTCACCTTGCACTATATACCCTTTTTTTGCACAGTGGAACTACTGTACGTAGCTCTATTCACAGCAGCACTTTAGTGGTCGTTTCGACCGTGCACTATTTGGAATAGTGGGAATACTACATCCATTTATCATTTATACTAGAATTTAGACCGTAAATTGACCGCTCTCAAAAGAGACTGCGCCACTAGGACCCCTCTCTTTTTCCAACCTCCTAGCTTTAACTGAAACCTGGCTAACCCCCTCTGACACGGCCTCCGTTGCTGCTCTCTCACATGGTGGTCTACACTTGAGCCATACCCCCAGACCAGGTGAGAGAAATGGTGGCGGTGTCGGAATCCTGCTCTCTCCCACCTGCACCTACCAGCATCTCCCTCCACCCCCATCCCTCTCCTTCTCCTCCTTCGAGACACACTGCATCCGCCTGTTCTCTCCTCTGGCCCTCAGGGTGGCAGTCATCTACCGCCCACCGGGACCAACCTCCCAGTTCTTTGACCACTTTGCTACCTGCCTTTCTCACTTCCTGTCTTCTAATCTTCCATGCCTAATTCTCGGGGGACTTCAACATTCCTATTGATGATCCTTCCGCCCCTGCTGCCTCCAAACTTCTTTCACTCACGTGATGGTCACGCTATTGACCTTGTCTTTTCCAACCTCTGCTCCATTTCTGAGTTCAACTGTCGCCCTTTCCCCATCTCTGACCACCACCTTCTCTCTTTCAACCTATCTGGACTTCCTAAACACCCTGCTCCCCCACCCCGCACACACACTCGCAGAAATCTACATGCTGTGGACCCCCATCAATTCTCCAATCTACTTCACCACCTCCCTCACACCTCATCCTTCACCTGCCCTGATGCTGCCACTAATCACTATAACACCACACTTATCACTGCTCTAGACACTCTTGCTCCTCTTCGACTCTGTAAGGCCCCACGCCGCCAGCTTCAGCCCTGGCACACCCTCCAGACTCGCTACCTGCAAAGATGCTCCCGCACTGCAAAGCGTGCCTGGAGGAAATCCTGCTCTGAAGCTGATTTTGTTCACTTCAAGTTTATTCTTCGGTCATACACCTCTGCCCTCCACTTGGCCAAACAATCCTTCTTCTCATCTCTTATATCTACGCTGTCCTCCAACCCTAAACGGCTCTGGTCCACCTTCAACACCCTCCTCTACCCACCTGCACCTCCCCCCTCAGCTGCCTTCAGCGCTCAAGACTTGGCAGACTACTTCCTCAGTAAAACTCTAACTATCAGAAGCAACATCCCAACACAAGATAGTTATCTGCCACCTCCACTCCCAGAGGTCCCCTCTGCCACCCTCTGCCGCTTCCTCCCAGCCACTGAAGAGGAAGTCAATTCCTTATTGCCCTCCTCACATCTCACCACGTGCCCGCTCGACCCCATTCCCTCACATCTAATTCCTCCCCTCTCCTCCTCCCTCACCCCTGCTCTCACACACATCTTCAACCTATCTATCTCCACTGGCTCCTTTCCATCCGCCTTCAAACACGCGCTAGTTACCCCTTTGCTAAAGAAATCATCCCTCGATCCCAACTCTCCATCCAACTACCGCCCTGTATCCCTGCTTCCCTTCACATCAAAGTTCTTAGAAAAACTAGTCTTCAACCGCCTCTCCCTCTTCCTGTCCTCCAATTCCCTACTTGACCCCCTGCAATCTGGCTTCCGTCCCCTACACTCAACTGAAACTGCCCTCACGAAAGTCACCAACGACCTCCTAACTGCTAAAAACACGGCCACTATTCTATTCTCATCCTGCTTGACCTCTCGGCTGCTTTTGACACTGTTGACCACCCCCTCCTTCTACAGACCCTCAACTCTCTGGGTCTCGGTGACACTGCACTCGCTTGGGTTGACTCCTATTTATCCAACAGGTCCTTCTGTGTGTCCTTTGCTGGTAACTCCTCCTCTTCATTGCCTCTATCTGTTGGTGTACCTCAAGGCTCTGTCCTTGGTCCTCTGCTCTTTTCCATCTACACCTCCTCCCTGGGCAAAATCATCAACAGCTTTGGCTTTAATTACCACCTCTACGCTGATGACACTCAGATCTACCTCTCTACCCCTGATCTCTCTCCCCCTGTCCTTTCCAAAGTCAGTGACTGTTTATCTGGCATCTCCTCCTGGATGGCCTCCCACCACCTAAAGATCAACATGTCAAAGACTGAGCTCCTACTTATTCCTCCCTCCAATGCCTCCCCACCTCCTGACTTCTCTATCACGGTGGAGGGTATCACCATCTCCCCATCAAACCAAGTGCGCTGTCTTGGAGTTACACTTGACTCTGCTCTTTCCTTCATCCCCCACATCAAGTCTCTTTCCTCCTCCTGCCGATACCAACTGCGTAATATTTCCAGAATTCGTCCATTTCTTACCGCTGTCACCACAAAACAACTCATACACGCCCTGGTAATCTCCCGACTCTCTATTATTGCAATAATCTCTTATCTGGCCTCCCTCTGTCCCGCCTCTCCCCCCTACAATCCATCCTGAACGCCTCCGCCAGGCTAATTCACCTCACCCGCCGCTCTGTCTCTGCCGCTCCCCTCTGCGAGTCCCTTCAATGGCTCCCCATCCACTGCAGAATTAAGTTCAAAATCCTTACCCTGACCTACAAACTCTCACTGGCTCAGCTCCCCACTACCTGTCCTCACTAATCACCAAATACACCGCAGCCCGCTCCCTAAGGTCAAACAGTGACCTGCGTCTAGCTCCTCCCTGCATCACCTCTTCCCATGATAGACTGCAGGATTTCTCACGTGCAGCCCCCACTCTCTGGAACGCTCTCCCTCGTACTGTCAGACTTTCCCCTAACTTCTCTTCCTTCAAACGCTCCCTTAAAACGTTCCTATTTAGGGAAGCCTACCACCCAATTCACTGACGCAACCATCAATCACTCTCACCTTACAGTCCTCTCCTCCTGTTTCCAACCCCAACCCTCCTAGATTGTGAGTTCCTACGGGAATAGGGCCTCATCTCCTCCTGTACTGTTTGTCAAATGTTGTTCAATGTATTGTATTGTAACCCTGTCTATACTGTGCCTATTGTACAGCGCTGCGGAATATGCTGGCGCTTTATAAATAAAGAATAATAATAATAATAATGTCATCTATATACCGCCGCCATAGGACGAGGCCGCCCCCGGCCACGCCAGACCACACATGTCGGAGTTCCCACCTTTGCATGTATAGGTTGGCGTAGCCCGGGGCGAACCTCGTCCCCATGGCGCTCCCACACGTCTGTAAATAATATGTGTCATTAAACCAAAAATAATTATGTTGTAAAATAAAAAGCATAGCTTTGTATAAAAAGGAAATCTGAGTAGTGGGTAGATTCCCCTCATCCGTAAGACATTGTGTCACTTCCTCCACTCCTTTTAAATGTGGTATAGATGTATATAATGAAACTACATCTATCGTAGCTATAATGAAATCAATCTCCCATTCTATTTTACCTAGTTCTTCTAGAACTTGACTTGTGTCTTTTAAGTAAGATGGATTTTTTTTTACTATTGGTTGTAGAAATAAGTCAATATATTCAGACAAATTACAGGTGAGGGAATCAATGCCACTAATTATTGGCCTGCCTGGAGGATAAAAAAACGTGTGCTGGAACATTTAGGGAATATTAGAAAGAATAAATTGGACCACAGCTTGCCAGTACACTGTAATAAATGTCCTTCATTCTCAGTTGAAAAATTTAAATGGATAGGTATAGATTTAGTCCACAAAAGTTGGAGAGGGGGGGGGGATTATTCTAGACTTCTGGCCAAAAGGGAGATGGAATGGATTTATCGATTAGATACATGGAGAAATGGAGGGTTAAATGTACATTTGGACATTAAGAATTGTCTATAGGGTCATCCATTCTCCATGTATATTTTATTAATATCTGTATGTACATGGCAGAGATGTGCATTTAATACAGTTTTATATGTTTTTGTTTTTATTTTTGTTTTTGTACATCCCTCTTACAATTTGTATTTATGTATTGGAGGGATTATCGTCTTGGTAAAGAAGCTCCTCATTAGGAGTATGATGGAGAGTGTGTATGGTTCCGCCAACATCCGATTTACCATCTTTCGGTGTTCCAGCCCCTCAGCTTCAGCCGTCGTAAGAATGAAGATCGCGTCACGTCACTTCCGGTGACGCGAAGCTTGCGTTCCAGAGATGAGACGCACGCCAACGCAGAAACCGGAAGGGAGGCAATTCGGCGGCAGAAAATGAAAGTATAAAAAGACGAGGAAAAAAGGGGACATTTAATGGACTTTTTAATCATTTTTTATGTATATTTTCCCTGATGAAGTGTACTGCGTACACGAAACGCGTTGGATAACACGTTTTTTACCCATTAAATAACCGCTTACTTTGCTGACCTTTGTAAGTTGTCCAGTTGTCCAGTTGATTCCTGTGGCGGCAAGAGTCTTCAGGCCTCCGGTTCCAGTGCCAGCAGAGTTGGGGTAATCGTCATAGATACGAAAAGCGATAAAGTCATAACATCTTGTGAGTGCAGAAATTTATTAGGGGGCACCCTTTAAAAAGTTGCTAATTCAGTATGCACTATGAAATTTTTTCTATCACCTCATAGGTTCCCAATTTGTATGTATACAGATAAGAGGGCAAGCAGCCCCTGTGTCGGGAGGCTGTGCCTCTGGTCGTGGTGGACGTGGTGCATCCTCTGCAGGGGCACGCTTGTCCTTTCTAACTGGTGCTGACCCTCTTAAGCAGCAGCAACATACAGAGGATTTGGTGGATTGGCTAACCAGGCCATCCTCATCCTCCGAGTCCTCTGCCAGCCAGGCTTGTAGTGCTTTACAGTCCACCTCAGCTGCCAAAGCATCTAATGCAGCCTCCATGTCCACAGCTACTCCTGCCGTAGCCTCGCTATCGCACACGGAGGAGTCAGCTGAATTGTTTGACTACAATGAGAGTGACATGCTGCTTGAGGATGCGCAGCAAGTACAGTGCTCTGATTCAATCTCTGAGGTTGAGCAAGGGAGTATAATCAGCCTAGAGGAAGGGGGTGCCAGTGATGACACACAAATAACTGGCACTCATGTTGCCCCAGCAGCTGCAGCATACTGCCAGGTTGGCTCCAGTGACGAGGAGATAGGGGGTGATGATGACAATGATGATGAGGTCACTGACTCCACCTGGGTGCCAGATCGAACAGAGGAATCAAGTGAGGAGGAGGGGGAGGAGGAGGAGGAGGCACAGCAAACACGAGGCACAACATCCTCTATGACCAACCACAGCAATAGCCAGTACAAGGCATCAGATGTCAGAGCTGCTCCGGTGCAGAGCGCTGTTGTCTCAAAGCACACATGCAGGAACTCTGCTGTCTGGGAGTTCTTTAAGAAATGTGCAGCAGACCCCATCATTGCTATTTTTAATCTATGTCAGATGAGGCTTAAGCGTGGGAAAGACACCGGATGCTTGGGTACCACGTGCTTGAGGCGACAGATGACCTCCTGCCATTGGCGCAAAACTTTGCGTAGGTCCTCCTCCTCCTCATCTGTCTCTACCCCCACTGTATGTCCTGCCATGTCATTGCCTGATACAACCTCCACTGACAGGGATGATGCTACAGTAATGGATGTGACAGCATCCTATCAGCTGAAGATTTACGCAGTCAGATTACGTTGCCCCAGCTGCTGCAGCGTAAGAAAAAATATAGTCCCAACCATCCCCAAGCACAGCGTCTAAATGCCAGTTTAGCAAAATTACTCGCATTGCAGCTGCTGCCTTTCCAGCTGGTGGACTCTGCTTCCTTCCGTGAATTTGCTGAATGTGCTGTACCACAGTGGCAGGTTCCAAAGCGCCATTACTTTTCACGGAAGGCCATTCCAGCACTATACCAGCACATGGAAGACAATGTTATCGAGTCATTGGGAAAGGCAGTCAGCAGCAAGGTGCATGTGACTTTAGACACGTGGTCCAGCAAGCATGGATCCTCCTCCTCCTCCTCCCTTATTATGCAAAGCCTGGTAAAGGACCCCAGGATTCATTCTATCAAGAAGAGGGATCATTACTGGTTGGCAACCCTTCTTGATCCACGATACAAGGGTAAAGTTGCAGAGCTCATCCTGCCCGCACAGAGAGAGCACATGATGAAAAAACTTGAGGACGCTCTAAAGCGACACTTGTGTAACACCTTTCCAGGCACTGGTAGGTTACCAAGTGCTGACACAGGTGCTTCTGAGGCTGCGGATAATCAGAGGAATAGTGGTGAAGGCCAGGGCCGCTTGACTGATGTATTTTTAAATTTTTTTTTAGTCCACGACGCCCAGGGACATCAAATGTAGGCACCCATTGCCAGCATCTTCACCATATGATGCAGGACTACCTAGGGGCAAGGGCAGACCTGGATACCTTTCCAGCAGATGATCCACTGGCTTACTGGGTGTTGAGATTGGATCACTGGCCAGAATTTAGCCAATATGCTATGCAGCTACTAGTTTGCCCTTCATCCAGCGTGCTTTCTGAAAGGACGTTCAGTGCCGCTGGAGGTTTTGTCACAGACAAAAGAGTGCGTCTGTCCACTGACTCTGTAGACCGGCTGACATTTATAAAAATGAATCAGTCCTGGATCAGCAGTTATCAACACCCTGATGCTGATGTAACGGAATAGATTGCATTCACAAAACCTCCAGCACTGAACTCTTCCACAATACCACAAAAGGGTTACGGTGTGAATGCACAATACTTGGCTGCACTGACGCCTGTGCCAGATTTATTTCATTTAAATTTTTTGAACCGCAGGGTCCAACTCTGCACTCTTCCACAATACCACAAAAGGGTTACGGTGTGAAGGCACTTGCTGCCACGAAAGGCGCAAAATTTGGCTGCAATGACGCCTGTGCCACATCTATATCATTTTAATTTTTTGAACCGCAGGGTCCAACCCTGCACTCTTCCACAATACCACAGAGGGTTTACTGTATGAATGCACTTGCTGGCCTGGCACCAAAAGCACAATATCTGGGTGCACTGATGCCCATTACCAGATTCATATCTTTTTAAAATAGGACCTAAGCTTGTGCACCGATTTTTTTTTTCCATTCGGTTCGGTTCATTCGGATTTGGTAAATTTTCGTTTCAACTCGATTCAGCCGATTTTCTTTTCTTTTCGTTTTTCGTATCGACTTTTTTTTCGTGATTTCGGAAATTTTCGTGTTTTTCGGAACGTCTGTTCTCCTTGTTTCAAAGTGTCTATTCGTTTTGACATAAACTAATGGTTTTTCGGATACGATAATTATACGATACAATAATTCTGACAATACGATAATTCTGCCATTGAGATTTCTCATGTTTTACAAGAAGGATACATTGAGATTTCTCATGTTTTACAAGAAGGATACATTGAGATTTCTCTGGATTTCCAGGAAGGATACATTGAGATTTCTCATGTTTTACAAGACGGATACATTGAGATTTCTCATGTTTTACAAGAAGGATACATTGAGATTTCTCTGGTTTTACAAGAAGGATACATTGAGATGGGAATGATACAAAATTTAATTACAGAATCAGCGTTATAAATACGATGACCGAAATTACTGAAATGTAACCGAATCAGGAATCGAGCCGAAATCACAAATGTAACGAAAATGAATTTCGATTTTACACATTTCTAGTCCATTCGAAAAGTTTTCGTTTCGGCACGAAAATTTGTTCGTATCTGCCGTTATCGGATCTGAAAATTTTCGGGAAATTCGGCAGAATCCGAATGCACGAATCGGGAAATTTCGTGAAAATTCCGAAATTCCGAAACCCGAAACGCACATCCCTAATAGGACCACATGGTCCAGCCCTGCATTCTTCCACAATAAACACAGAGGGGTTTCTGTATGAATGCACTTGCTGGCCTGGTACCAAAAGCACAATATCTGGGTGCACTAACGCCTTTACCAGAAGCATATCTTTTTAGTATAGGACTGCAAGGTCCACCCCTGCATTCTTCCACAATACTACAGAGGGGTTACTGTATGATAGTACTTGCAGGCCTGGCACCAAAAGTACAATATTTGGGTGCACTGCCACTGACGCCTGTATCAGATTCATATCCTCAGAGGTGTTACTGTCAGGGTTATCCAAAGAGATTCGAAAAGTCACCGCACGTTCGGTGACTTTTCGTTCTCTTCAATTCGGTTCCTTTTGCCGATTGCATTTCGGTGACCCTGCGGTGTATTCAGCAAACACCACAGGGTCCCCGAATTGCAGGGAAAAGCTGCCGCAAAACCTGACGAAAACTAACCGAATGCACGCTGAAAACAAGCAAAAACATCTGGATTAACCTTCGAAGATGAGCCGAACAGGAGCCGAAAAGGAGCCGAATCACACAGAGCCGAAGCAGCTGTGAAGTAGAGGAGGCAGTGAATAAATTAGAAAAACCATTTGTATGAATCTGGGAAAAAGAAACGCTGTTTTGCAAAGAAACTACTGAGCGAAAATGTCTGAAAATTTCACAGGAGGTCCAGGAATGATAATAAAGAGGGCTGTTACAAAAAATAAGTAAACTGAAAAAAAAAAAAAAAAATCGGACTTTTCTTTTTTTTTTTTTAAAAAATCTGAAAAAATGCTTAAAGTATCCTAAAAAATCTATAAATAAAGAGACTTTTTGCTGCAGAATTTTATAATGAACGGTTTATTAGATATTGAATTAAAACGGGAATATTTTTAACATTGAAGCCTATGGGATTCTCCTGAATAAATTTGCCGAATTAAACCACCGAATGGCAGGGCATTTCGGGAACCTTTCACTGCTGGTTTGTGTTCTCTGAATAGCCGAAGCATTGCTTTTTGATGGGGATTTCACTGCCCTCGAACAGGCACCGAACAGGCACCGTATGTTCAGGCAATTCGCCAGGATTTGGCGAATTGCCTGCTCTCTGGATAGCCGAATGGCCAAGAAAGGTAACCGAACGCTGATTTTCAGCATTCGGTTACCTTTCTCAAGCAATTCGAATCTCTTTGGATAACCCTGTGTGTGACGGCACTGTTGCCGACGCTAAAGGACCAATTTTGAAAGCACCTATTGTTACTTTCATCCAAAAAGCCTGCATAGGTTTCACAATAATTTAGCCAAAAAATCACTAAACTTTTTCTACGTGTCCGAAAATGTCTCCTCTTTTCATACAGACTGCCGCTCCAAGCAGTTGTTTACGGATAGATTAAAGGAAAAGCATTTACCGTAATTTGAAACGTCATTTTTTTTGTTTTTAAATGTTTCTATACATCCTAGAAATCCGCCACTTCACGGGCAGGTTATGGGGACCTCCTAGGCACGATATTTGAAGGAATTTTTCGTTTTTATTTTTAACCCTTATTTCATGGAAAACTCACTGTCCCTTTAAAAACTTTTTTTTAAACTTTTTGTCCTTGTTTCCTATCCCCCAGGGCACTACCCGGACCCCCATACACCTTTTATGGCAAATATCTAGCATATATGCCCTCTTGGAGGGCACTCTAAAAATCGAATTTTCAGCCCCATTGACTTGTATTGAGTTTGAGTTCGAGTTCGAATTCGAACATTTGGAAAGTTCAAGTTCGAATGCGAACCAAACTCGGGGGTGTTCGGCTCATCCCTAATTTCCACATCAGAATTTGGCCATCACAGCTAACAAAGAAACACTTATTATTACCGTATATGGTTCAGAGATGGGTTTTCTCTGGCTTACAATGTTCGCACACTTTTTCCTGCAATTCATGAAACAAAGACTTACAGGAAATTGGGCTACAAATTCCACAGGCCATATCCTATAGAAGAAAAGACTATCTACATGCAGAATTGACACTTAGAAAAGGGGGGTCACAGCCCATTTTATCAGAACAGGCTTTTCAATACAGGATATTTATATTCCTACAGGAAATTAAAAATATAAATTCTTTCAGATTGTGGGCAACATAATCAGTACTCCAGGTCGAATGTAGATGGATACTGCGTTGCAACCCTGTGGCCAATTCATCATGTTGCATGCCCTTCTGGAGTGAAGGCGTTGCCATGACAGTTAGGCAAGCGCATGCGGGGGATTGTGAGCCACGTAGTCATTATTTTGTGTCTAGTGTAGACATATACAGGGTTATTCAAAGAGATCCGAATGGCTGCCGAAAGGGAACCGAATGCTGAAAAATCGGTGTTCGGTTACCTTTCTTGGCCATTCGGCTATCCAGAGAGCAGGCAATTCGCCAAATCCTGGTGAATTGCCTGCACATACGGTGCCTGTTTGAGGGCAGTGAATCCCCATAAAAAAGCAATGCTTTGGCTATACAGAGAGCACAAACCAGCAGTGAAAGCTTACCGAATTGCCCTGCCATTTGGTGGTTAAATTCGGCAGGTTTATTCAGGCGAATCCCATAGGCTTCAATGTTAAAAATATTCCCGTTTTAAATCAATATCTAATAAACCGTTCATGATAATATTCTGCAGTAAAGAGTCTCTATTTATAGATTTTTTAGGATATTTTAAGCATTTTTTAGGATGGACGTGCTCAGCCCGCAGGAAGCATTGGCTGCGGAGGACGCACTGAGCGCGTCCTCCCTTTGCAGACTGCGATCGGCCGGATTCCGGCTGATCGCTGTGCCCCCTGGTGCGAGCTGACATCCTTGATGTCAGCCCAGCATCTGGGACCGCCACGGGCGCCAATAGAAGTCATCAAGGTGACGCAATGACATCTATTGCAGGCGCCCCCCCGCGAGTGCGGAGGGGGGGATGGTCCTTCGGAACTCTTTCCCTCCCGATCGCCGGGGGCCAGCGATCAAAGCCAGGCACGGTTTGGAAGGGCACAGCCTGCCCTTCCAAATGGTGCCTGGCTCTAACCCCTTGGGTGCCGGATCACGTTTCGGCGCCGGATCGTGATCTTCTCACGGAGCTGGCCGACATCTTGGATGTTGGCCAAGCTTTCCGGGAACTACCCCTGACAACTGACGCCATCATGCATAGCGTGTTGACGTCAGTCCTGGAGTTAACCCCTAGCTGCCACCAATGGTAGAGATAGAGGGTTCCAATGAACCCCCTATCTCCCGATCCATGAAAGCTAGGGGTTAATGTTTTGTATTGTTGGAATGGCCAGAGCATGGCCTTTCCAACGATACCAAACATGATCATGTAAAAAGTAAACAAAAAATAAAATAAATAAAAATGTAAATAAAAGAAATATTAAAAAATAAACAGTTTTTTGTTTTGTTAATGCAGCAATATTGTTCCCATTTCAATTATGTGAACGATGATGCTGCAATAACGATTTTTGTATGGTGTGTGTTTGTTAAAAATAGAAAAATTTTCCCCCAAAAAAAATGTAACGATTCCCCGTTTCTAATTTTTTTAACAAACGCAACCCATAGAAAATATAACCGCAAACGCTCGCATGTTAAAATGTGGAAAAAAAACACTTTACAAGTCGTAAATTATTGAAAATTTTAATTTTATTGCATTTTTTGTTATAATATACAGACAGAACATGACGTATACATATAATAATGATAGAAACATAGAAAAATGTCGGCAGATAAGAACCTTTCGGCCCATCTAGTCTGCCCAATTACATGGATACTTTACCTGGATTTATCTTTTGTTTAGGATAGCCTTATGCCTATCCCATGCCTGCTTAAATTCAATTACTGTTTTGGCCTCTACCACTTCAACTGGAAGACTGTTCCATGTATCCACCACCCTCTCAGTAAAATAATGCTTTCTGATGTTACTTTTAAACCTTTGCCCCTCTAATCTAAGACTATGTCCTCTTGTTTTGCTATTTTGTTTCCTTTTAAATATTCTCCCTTCCTCTACCTTGTGGATTCCCTTTACGTATTTAAATGTTTCTATCATATCTCCTCTGTCTCGTCTTTTTTCCAAGCTGTACATGTTAAGATCATTAAGCCTTTCCTGGTAACTTTTCTCCTTCAAGCCGTACACCATTTTAGTAGCCCTTCTCTGAACTCTCTCTAAGATGTCTATATCCTTCTGGAGATACGGTCTCCAGTACTGCACACAGTACTCCAAGTGAGGTCTCACCAGTGCTCTGTACAGTGGCATGAGCACTTCCCTTTTCCTACTGCTAATACCTCTCCCTACACAACCAAGCATTCTGCTAGCATTTCCTGCTGCTCTATTACATTGACTACTTACCTTTAGATCCTCTGAAATAATAACCCCTAAATCCCTTTCCTCAGATGTTGAGGTTAGGACTGTATCAAATATTCTATATTCAGCCCTTGGATTTTTACGTCCCAGGTGCATTATCTTGCACTTATCCACATTAAAACTCAATTGCCACAGTTCCGACCATTTTTTTAGTTTACCTAAATCATTTGTCATTTGGCTGATCCCTCCAGGAACGTCAACCCTGTTGCAAATCTTTGTGTCATCAGCAAAATGACATACTTTTCCATTAATACCTTCTGCAATATCACTAATAAAAATATTAAAGAGAATGGGTCCAAGTACTGACCCCTGAGGTACCCCACTGGTAACAAGACCTTGTGCCGAATAAACTCCATTTACCACAACCCTCTGTTGTCTGTCACTCAGCCACTGCCTAATCCATTCAACAATATTGGAATCCAAACTCAAAGATTGCAATTTATTGATAAGCTTCTATGCGGAACAGTATCAAAAGCCTTACTGAAATCTAAATAAGCAATGTCTACTGCACCACCTGTGTCTATTATTTTTGTTACCCAATCAAAAAAATCAATAAGATTAGTTTGGCATGATCTCCCTGAGGTAAACCCATGTTGTTTCTGATCCTGTAATCTATGTGTTTTTAGATGTTCAACAATCCTTTCCTTTAACATGGTTTCCATTAATTTCCCCACTACTGACGTAAGACTAACTGGCCTATAGTTCCCTGATTCCTCCCTACTACCCTTCTTGTAAATGGGAACAACATTTGCTAATTTCCAGTCTTCTGGGACGACTCCCGTTAGCAAGGATTGGTTAAATAAATCTGTTAACGGTTTTGCTATTACATCACTGAGCTCTTTTAATAATTTAGGGTGGATCCCATCAGGCCCCATTGACTTATTTGTCTTTACTTTAGACAGCTGCTGTAGAACCTCCTCCTTTGTAAACTCATATCTAAATGTCTCGTTAGTGTTTCCTCCTGACTGAGGTCCCTTTCCTTCCTTTTCTTCTGCAAAGACTGAACAAAAATATTCATTGAGGCAGTCAGCAAGACTTTTATCCTCTTCTACATATCTTCCTTCCTTTGTTTTCAATCTAACTAATCCTTGTTTTACTTTTCTTTTCTCGTTTATGTATCTAAAAAATGTTTTGTCCCCCTTTTTTACTGACTGAGCTATTTTCTCTTCTGCGTGTGCTTTGGAAGCTCTTATAAATTGCTTTGCCTCTTTCTGCCTAATCTTATAGGTTTGCCTATCTTCTTCCCTCTATCAGGGTTATTCAGAAAGCGTGAACAGCAGGAGAATGACTGGAGAATGAAAAATTCTAGGTCAAAATAGCCAAACCAGAAAAATTCTCCCTTTCATCTCACTTTTCAAATCGGCTATTTTGACCTATAATTTTTCATTCTCCAGTCGTTCTCCAGTCATTCTCCTGCTTTTCACGCTCTCTGAATAACCCTGTGAGTTGTTTTATAATTATTGAATGCTGTCTTTTTGTTCTTCACTATTTTGGCCACTTCTGCAGAGTACCACAGTGGTTTCTTCCCTTTTTTGTTTTTGCTAACAAGTCGAATGCAATTGCCTGTGGCCTTCAATAATGCTTCCTTTAAATAATCCCATTTCTCCTTGAATCCCTTTAAACGCCTCCAGTCTGATAATGACTCCTTCACACAAAATCTCATTTTAGAAAAATCTGTTTTTTTAAAGTCTAAAACTTTTGTTTTTGTGTGGTGCGGCTCCATGATATAATGGATATTATGAATCTGCCAAGTCTGCCGAGTCTGCCGGAAAGAACGATATATAATATGTCTGGGTCATATAATAAAATAAGGCTTCAAAACGCATTTAAACATGATGAGCGAAACCGGTATAAATGAGCTCAGCACACAGGCGTGAATTGGCTCAGCAGCGAAAGAGTTAACTTTACTTATTTTTTCTGTAACAGCCCTTTTTATTATCATTCATTGGATTTTATATGTAAATTTCAGACATTTTCGCTCAGTAGTTTCTTTGCAAACAGCGTTTCACTTTTCAAACATTCAAGCAAACTGTTTTTTTAATTTATTCACTGCATTCGTCTGTGGTGTCGGCTTTTTCCGGCGGCCTCGCTGCGTGTGATCAACTCCTGCTTGGGTTTTTCCCGGCGTTTTTGGCAGGTTAATCCAGATGTTTTTGTGGGTTTCGGTGTGCATTCGCACCTCGTTTTGCGGTGAGTTTTTCGGCGGGTTTGCGGCGACCTTTCCCTGCATGTCGGCAGCACTATGGTGCTTGCTGAATACACCACAGGGTCGCCAAAATGGGATTGCCGAATCGAACTTAATTGAAGAGAACGAAAAGTCACCGAACGTGCAGTGACTTTTCGATTCTCTTTGAATAACCCTGATAGTGATTTGTTTAACCCTGCGCTCCTTCGCCGCGGCATGCGTTTGTGACAGAGGTCACCGCTGGTGCTTCATACCGGGGGTCACCTCTTGGTCTTTCTAGTAGAGGTTACCGCTCGTGCTTCATACTGGGGGTCACCTCTTGGTCTTTCTAGTAGAGGTCACCGCTGGTGCTTCATACTGGGGGTCACCTCTTGTTCTTTCTAGTAGAGGTCACCGCTGGTGCTTCATACTGAGGGGGGGTCACTGAAAGGTATTTTAATATGATAGGTAGTTTTTAATTCTTGCATTAGTGAGAAATCCACCCCCCCCCCATTATAAGTGTCAAACCCTGCAGTGTCAAACCCTGCACAGGATGTTAGCCTGTGGAATTTAGCCATTTCCTTTGTGTGCAGGAAAGGGTGTGTGAACAGTGTAAGCTAGAAAAGAGCCATCTCTGAATCATATGTAGTAATTTTTGTCTCACTGTTGGTTAAACTCTAACGTAGAAATGTATCTGTATACTGATTGGCTATAAGTTCTTTGAAATCTAATAAAAAGTCTGTCTAAGGAAGGATATTTTAGACAGGACTGACGCTACATTGCTTTGTGGCTGATTTTGTTGTCTCTCGCCATGGTGCAGCGCTGCGCCCTGTTATCAACTTTGATATATAAGAAGAAACTTGAAAAAGGTTTATTGAAATTTCATAAATGGTAATTATTATAGGGAGTTTGTTTCGTTTGCTTTAAATCCAAATTTATCAGTCACCTCTTGTTCTTTATAGTGGAGGTCACCGCTGGTGCTTCATACTGGGGGTCACCTCTTGGTCTTTCTAGTAGAGGTCACCGCTGGTGCTTCATACTGAGGGGGGGTCACCTCTTGTTCTTTATAGTGGAGGTCACCGCTGGTGCATCATACTGGGGGTCACCTCTTGTTCTTTATAGTAGAGGTCACTGCTGGTGCTTCATACTGAGGGGGGGTCACCTCTTGTTCTTTATAGTGGAGGTCACTGCTGGTGCCTCATACTGGGGGTCACCTCTTGTTCTTTATAGTAGAGGTCACTGCTGGTGCTTCATACTGAGGGGGGGTCACCTCTTGTTCTTTATAGTAGAGGTCACTGCTGGTGCTTCATACTGGGGGGTCACCTCTTGTTCTTTCTAGTGGAGGTCACCGCTGGTGCTTCATACTGGGGGTCACCTCTTGTTCTTTCTAGTAGAGGTCACCGCTGGTGCTTCATACTGGGGGTCACCTCTTGTTCTTTCTAGTAGAGGTCATCGCTGGTGCTTCATACTGGGGGTCACCTCTTGGTCTTTATAGTGGAGGTCACCGCTGGTGCTTCATACTGGGGGTCACCTCTTGTTCTTTCTAGTAGAGGTCACTGCTGGTGCTTCATACTGGGGGGTCACCTCTTGTTCTTTATAGTAGAGGTCACTGCTGGTGCTTCATACTGGGGGGTCACCTCTTGTTCTTTCTAGTGGAGGTCACTGCTGGTGCTTCATACTGGGGGGTCACCTCTTGTTCTTTCTAGTGGAGGTCACCGCTGGTGCTTCATACTGGGGGTCACCTCTTGTTCTTTCTAGTAGAGGTCACCGCTGGTGCTTCATACTGGGGGTCACCTCTTGTTCTTTCTAGTAGAGGTCACCGCTGGTGCTTCATACTGGGTGATCACCTCTTGGTCTTTCTAGTAATAGGTCATCGCTGGTGCTTCATACTGGGGGGGGGTCGCCTCTTCGTCTTTATAGTGGAGGTCACCGCTGGTGCTTCATACTGAGGGGGGGTCACCTCTTTGTCCTTATAGTAGAGGTCACCGCTGGTGCTTCATACTGGGGGTGAACATTGAGGGTCACTGTGCGAGGAGACGTCGGGGTCGGTGGTCATTATAGGGGACCAGGATAAGCGTGAGGTTCGCTCTCTTGCTGTTGATGGGGATCTGCAGACGTGTTGTGTAATCGAGCGGTGGCCGGCAGGTTGTGCGTTTGCCAGGTATAACAATGTGTTGTGTAATTCTGGAATGGACGGGACACGGTGTTTGCACAGGCTGATGGGAAGTGAATTGGGCAATGAACTTTTGGGATGTTACGGCTTGTTATGCTGCTGTGGATATAAAGTCCCGCTCAGGTGGTGAGAGCTCAGTCCTGCACTCAGACTTGCTCACCATGAGTGGATACCTGGCAGCAGTGCTTCTCCTCTGTCTTGTGAACTCGGGCATCACTTACCCTCTGTGAGTAGGAGGTCATGTGTCCATGTGTGTCCGAAATGTCTAATGGCCATGTGTGAGGCTTTTGGGGGTGATGGCTGGGAGTAATGAGAGCTCGGTCACATGAGGTTTTGGGGTGGGTGGCTGGGAGTAATGAGAGCTCGGTCACATGAGGTTTTGGGGTGGGTGGCTGGGAGTAATGAGAGCTTAGTCACATGAGGTTTTGGGGTGGTGGCTGGGAGTAATGAGAGCTTAGTCACATGAGGTTTTGGGGTGGTGGCTGGGAGTAATGAGAGCTTAGTCACATGAGGTTTTGGGGTGGTGGCTGGGAGTAATGAGAGCTTAGTCACATGAGGTTTTGGGGTGATGGCTGGGAGTAATGAGAGCTTAGTCACATGAGGTTTTGGGGGTGATGACTGGGAGTAATGAGAGCTCGGTCACATGAGGTTTTGGGGTGGGTGGCTGGGAGTAATGAGAGCTTAGTCACATGAGGTTTTGGGGTGGTGGCTGGGAGTAATGAGAGCTTAGTCACATGAGGTTTTGGGGTGATGGCTGGGAGTAATGAGAGCTTAGTCACATGAGGTTTTGGGGTGGTGGCTGGGAGTAATGAGAGCTCAGTCACATGAGGTTTTGGGGTGGGGGGCTGGGAGTAATGAGAGCTTAGTCACATGAGGTTTTGGGGTGATGGCTGGGAGTAATGAGAGCTCAGTCACATGAGGTTTTGGGGTGATGGCTGGGAGTAATGAGAGCTTGGTCACATGAGGTTTTGGGGTGATGGCTAGGAGTAATGAGAGCTCAGTCACATGAGGTTTGGGGTGGTGGCTGGGAGTAATGAGAGCTTAGTCACATGAGGTTTTGGGGTGATGGCTGGGAGTAATGAGAGCTTAGTCACATGAGGTTTGGGGGTGGTGGCTGGGAGTAATGAGAGCTTAGTCACATGAGGTTTTGGGGTGATGGCTGGGAGTAATGAGAGCTTAGTCACATGAGGTTTGGGGGTGGTGGCTGGGAGTAATGAGAGCTTAGTCCACATGAGGTTTTGGGGTGGTGGCTGGGAAGAGTATGAGAGCTTAGTCACATGAGGTTTTGGGTGATGGCTGGAAGTAATGAGAGCTTAGTCACATGAGGTTGGGGTGATGGCTGGGAGTAATGAGAGCTTAGTCACATGAGGTTTGGGGGTGGTGGCTGGCCGGATTAAGATCTCTACGGGGCGGGAGCTGAAGATTTTTCTGGGCTTTTTGGAATTTAGTGAAATGAAATCATATTTTAGGTTATTTAATAGTGCGGATACGGGTATATGTAACCAGGCAGATACGGGTATATGTAACCAGGCAGATACGGGTATATGTAACCAGGCAGATACGGGTATATGTAACCAGGCAGATACGGGTATATGTAACCAGGCAGATACGGGTATATGTAACCAGGCAGATACGGGTATATGTAACCAGGCGGATACGGGTATATGTAACCAGGCAGATACGGGTATATGTAACCAGGCAGATACGGGTATATGTAACCAGGCAGATACGGGTATATGTAACCAGGCAGATACGGGTATATGTAACCAGGCAGATACGGGTATATGTAACCAGGCAGATACGGGTATATGTAACCAGGCGGATACGGGATATGTAACCAGGCGGATACGTATAAAACCAGGCAATACGGGTATATGTAACCAGGCGGATACGGGTATATGTAACCAGGCGGATACGGGTATATGTAACCAGGCGGATACGGGGGGATATGTAACCAGGCGGATACGGGTATATGTAACCAGGCGATACGGGTATATGTAACCAGGCGGATACGGTATATGTAACCAGGCGGATACGGGGATATGTAACAGGCAGATACGGGTATATGTAACCAGGCGGATACGGTATATGTAACCAGGCAGATACGGGTATATGTAACCAGGCGGATACGGGTATATGTAACCAGGCAGATACGGGTATATGTAACCAGGCAGATACGGGGATATGTAACCAGGCGGATACGGGATATATGTAACCAGGCGGATACGGTATATGTAACCAGGCAGATACGGGTATATGTAACCAGGAGATACGGGTATATGTAACCAGGCGGATACGGGTATATGTAACCAGGCGGATACGGGTATATGTAACCAGGCAGATACGGGTATATGTAACCAGGCAGATACGGGTATATGTAACCAGGCGGATACGGGTATATGTAACCAGGCGGAGATACGGGATATGTACCAGGCGGATACGGGGATATGTAACCAGGCGGATACGGCTATATGTAACCAGGCGGATACGGGTATATGTAACCAGGCAGATACGGGTATATGTAACCAGGCAGATACGGGGATATGTAACCAGGCGGATACGGGTATATGTAACCAGGCGGATACGGGTATATGTAACCAGGCAGATACGGGTATATGTAACCAGGCGGATACGGGTATATGTAACCAGGCGGATACGGGTATATGTAACCAGGCAGATACGGGTATATGTAACCAGGCAGATACGGGGATATGTAACCAGGCAGATACGGGTATATGTAACCAGGCGGATACGGGTATATGTAACCAGGCGATACGGTATATGTAACCAGGCGGATACGGGTATATGTAACCAGGCGGATACGGGTATATGTAACCAGGCGGATACGGGTATATGTAACCAGGCAGATACGGGTATATGTAACCAGGCAGATACGGGTATATGTAACCAGGCAGATACGGGTATATGTAACCAGGCAGATACGGTATATGTAACCAGGCGGATACGGGTATATGTAACCAGGCAGATACGGGTATATGTAACCAGGCAGATACGGGTATATGTAACCAGGCAGATACGGGTATATGTAACCAGGCAGATACGGGTATATGTAACCAGCGGATACGGGTATATGTAACCAGGCGGATACGGGTATATGTAACCAGGCAGATACGGGTATATGTAACCAGGCAGATACGGGTATATGTAACCAGGCAGATACGGGTATATGTAACCAGGCAGATACGGGTATATGTAACCAGGCAGATACGGGTATATGTAACCAGGCGGATACGGGTATATGTAACCAGGCGGATACGGGTATATGTAACCAGGCAGGATACGGGTATATGTAACCAGGCGGATACGGGTATATGTAACCAGGCGGATACGGGTATATGTAACCAGGCGGATACGGGTATATGTAACCAGGCGGATACGGGTATATGTAACCAGGCGGACGGGTATATGTAACCAGGCGGATACGGGTATATGTAACCAGGCGATACGGGTATATGTAACCAGGCAGATACGGGTATATGTAACCAGGCGGATACGGGTATATGTAACCAGGCAGGATACGGGTATATGTAACCAGGCGGATACGGGTATATGTAACCAGGCAGGATACGGGTATATGTAACCAGGCAGATACGGGTATATGTAACCAGGCGGATACGGGGATATGTAACCAGGCGGATACGGGTATATGTAACCAGGCAGATACGGGTATATGTAACCAGGCAGATACGGGTATATGTAACCAGGCGGATACGGTATATGTAACCAGGCGGATACGGGTATATGTAACCAGGCAGATACGGTATATGTAACCAGGCAGATACGGGTATATGTAACCAGGCGGATACGGGTATATGTAACCAGGCGGATACGGGTATATGTAACCAGGGGATACGGGTATATGTAACCAGGCGGATACGGTATATGTAACCAGCGGATACGGGTATATGTAACCAGGCAGATACGGGTATATGTAACCAGGCAGATACGGGTATATGTAACCAGGCGGATACGGGTATATGTAACCAGGCGGATACGGGTATATGTAACCAGGCAGATACGGGTATATGTAACCAGGCGGATACGGGTATATGTAACCAGGCGCGATACGGGTATATGTAACCAGGCAGATACGGGTATATGTAACCAGGCAGATACGGGTATATGTAACCAGGCAGATACGGGTATATGTAACCAGGCAGATACGGGTATATGTAAGCGGATACGGGTATATGTAACCAGGCGGATACGGGTATATGTAACCAGGCAGATACGGGTATATGTAACCAGGGATACGGGTATATGTAACCAGGCAGATACGGGTATATGTAACCAGGCAGATACGGGTATATGTAACCAGGCAGATACGGGTATATGTAACCAGGCAGATACGGGTATATGTAACCAGGCAGATACGGGTATATGTAACCAGGCAGATACGGGTATATGTAACCAGGCGGATACGGGTATATGTAACCAGGCAGATACGGGTATATGTAACCAGGCAGATACGGGTATATGTAACCAGGCGGATACGGGTATATGTAACCAGGCGGATACGGGTATATGTAACCAGGCGGATACGGGTATATGTAACCAGGCGGATACGGGTATATGTAACCAGGCGGATACGGGTATATGTAACCAGGCAGATACGGGATATGTAACCAGGCGGATACGGGTATATGTAACCAGGCAGATACGGGTATATGTAACCAGGCGGATACGGGTATATGTAACCAGGCAGATACGGGTATATGTAACCAGGCAGATACGGGTATATGTAACCAGGCGGATACGGGTATATGTAACCAGGCAGATACGGGTATATGTAACCAGGCGGATACGGGGATATGTAACCAGGCGGATACGGGTATATGTAACCAGGCGGATACGGGTATTGTAACCAGGCAGATACGGGTATATGTAACCAGGCAGATACGGGTATATGTAACCAGGCGGATACGGGTATATGTAACCAGGCGGATACGGGTATATGTAACCAGGCGGATACGGGTATATGTAACCAGGCAATACGGGTATATGTAACCAGGCGGATACGGGTATATGTAACCAGGCGGATACGGGTATATGTAACCAGGCGGATACGGGTATATGTAACCAGGCGGATACGGGTATATGTAACCAGGCGGATACGGGTATATGTAACCAGGCAGATACGGGTATATGTAACCAGGCGGATACGGGGATATGTAACCAGGCGGATACGGGTATATGTAACCAGGCGGATACGGGTATATGTAACCAGGCGGATACGGGTATATGTAACCAGGCGGATACGGGTATATGTAACCAGGCAGATACGGGTATATGTAACCAGGCAGATACGGGTATATGTAACCAGGCAGATACGGGTATATGTAACCAGGCAGATACGGGTATATGTAACCAGGCGGATACGGGTATATGTAACCAGGCGGATACGGGTATATGTAACCAGGCGGATACGGGTATATGTAACCAGGCGGATACGGGTATATGTAACCAGGCAGATACGGGTATATGTAACCAGGCGGATACGGGGATATGTAACCAGGCGGATACGGGTATATGTAACCAGGCGGATACGGGTATATGTAACCAGGCGGATACGGGTATATGTAACCAGGCGGATACGGGGATATGTAACCAGGCGGATACGGGTATATGTAACCAGGCGGATACGGGTATATGTAACCAGGCAGATACGGGTATATGTAACCAGGGGGATAGGGAAGGATACGGGTATATGTAACCAGGCAGATACGGGTATATGTAACCAGGCAGATACGGGTATATGTAACCAGGCAGATACGGGTATGTAACCAGGCGATACGGGATATTAACCAGGCAGATACGGGTATATGTAACCAGGCAGATACGGGTATATGTAACCAGGCAGATACGGGTATATGTAACCAGGCGAGATACGGGTATATGTAACCAGGCGGATACGGGTATATGTAACCAGGCGGATACGGGTATATGTAACCAGGCGGATACGGGTATATGTAACCAGGCGGATACGGGGATATGTAACCAGGCAGATACGGGTATATGTAACCAGGCGGATACGGGTATATGTAACCAGGCGGATACAATGTAGCGGGTATATGTAACCAGGCGGATACGGGTATATGTAACCAGGCGGATACGGGTATATGTAACCAGGCAGATACGGGTATATGTAACCAGGCGGATACGGGTATATGTAACCAGGCAGATACGGGTATATGTAACCAGGCAGATACGGGTATATGTAACCAGGCGGATACGGGTATATGTAACCAGGGATACGGGTATATGTAACCAGGCAGGATACGGGTATATGTAACCAGGCAGATACGGGTATATGTAACCAGGCGGATACGGGTATATGTAACCAGGCGGATACGGGTATATGTAACCAGGCGGATACGGGTATATGTAACCAGGCGGATACGGGTATATGTAACCAGGCGGATACGGGTATATGTAACCAGGCAGATACGGGTATATGTAACCAGGCAGATACGGGTATATGTAACCAGGCGGATACGGGTATATGTAACCAGGCGGATACGGGTATATGTAACCAGGCGGATACGGGTATATGTAACCAGGCGGATACGGGTATATGTAACCAGGCAGATACGGGTATATGTAACCAGGCGGATACGGGTATATGTAACCAGGCGGATACGGGTATATGTAACCAGGCGGATACGGGTATATGTAACCAGGCGGATACGGGTATATGTAACCAGGCGGATACGGGTATATGTAACCAGGCAGATACGGGTATATGTAACCAGGCAGATACGGGTATATGTAACCAGGCGGATACGGGTATATGTAACCAGGCGGATACGGGTATATGTAACCAGGCGGATACGGGATATGTAACCAGGCGGATACGGGTATATGTAACCAGGCGGATACGGGTATATGTAACCAGGCGGATACGGGTATATGTAACCAGGCAGATACGGGTATATGTAACCAGGCGGATACGGGTATATGTAACCAGGCGGATACGGGTATATGTAACCAGGCAGATACGGGTATATGTAACCAGGCGGATACGGGTATATGTAACCAGGCAGATACGGGTATATGTAACCAGGCGGATACGGGTATATGTAACCAGGCGGATACGGGTATATGTAACCAGGCGGATACGGGTATATGTAACCAGGCGGATACGGGTATATGTAACCAGGCGGATACGGGTATATGTAACCAGGCAGATACGGGTATATGTAACCAGGCGGATACGGGTATATGTAACCAGGCGGATACGGGTATATGTAACCAGGCGGATACGGGTATATGTAACCAGGCGGATACGGGGATATGTAACCAGGCGGATACGGGTATATGTAACCAGGCGGATACGGGTATATGTAACCAGGCGGATACGGGTATATGTAACCAGGCGGATACGGGTATATGTAACCAGGCGGATACGGGTATATGTAACCAGGCGGATACGGGTATATGTAACCAGGCGGATACGGGTATATGTAACCAGGCGGATACGGGTATATGTAACCAGGCGGATACGGGTATATGTAACCAGGCGGATACGGGTATATGTAACCAGGCGGATACGGGTATATGTAACCAGGCAGATACGGGTATATGTAACCAGGCAGATACGGGTATATGTAACCAGGCAGATACGGGTATATGTAACCAGGCAGATACGGGTATATGTAACCAGGCGGATACGGGTATATGTAACCAGGCGGATACGGGTATATGTAACCAGGCGGATACGGGTATATGTAACCAGGCGGATACGGGTATATGTAACCAGGCGGATACGGGGATATGTAACCAGGCAGATACGGGGATATGTAACCAGGCGGATACGGGTATATGTAACCAGGCAGATACGGGTATATGTAACCAGGCGGATACGGGTATATGTAACCAGGCAGATACGGGTATATGTAACCAGGCATACGGGTATATGTAACCAGGCGGATACGGTATATGTAACCAGGCAGATACGGGTATATGTAACCAGGCAGATACGGGTATATGTAACCAGGCGGATACGGGTATATGTAACCAGGCGGATACGGGTATATGTAACCAGGCAGATACGGGTATATGTAACCAGGCGGATACGGGTATATGTAACCAGGCGGATACGGGTATATGTAACCAGGCGGATACGGGTATATGTAACCAGGCGGATACGGGTATATGTAACCAGGCGGATACGGGTATATTAACCAGGCGGATACGGGTATATGTAACCAGGCGGATACGGGTATATGTAACCAGGCAGATACGGGTATATGTAACCAGGCGGATACGGGATATGTAACCAGGCGGATACGGGTATATGTAACCAGGCGGATACGGGTATATGTAACCAGGCGGATACGGGGATATGTAACCAGGCGGATACGGGTATATGTAACCAGGCGGATACGGGTATATGTAACCAGGCGGATACGGGTATATGTAACCAGGCGGATACGGGTATATGTAACCAGGCGGATACGGGTATATGTAACCAGGCGGATACGGGTATATGTAACCAGGCGGATACGGGTATATGTAACCAGGCGGATACGGGTATATGTAACCAGGCGGATACGGGTATATGTAACCAGGCGGATACGGGTATATGTAACCAGGCGGATACGGGTATATGTAACCAGGCGGATACGGGATATGTAACCAGGCGGATACGGGGATATGTAACCAGGCGGATACGGGTATATGTAACCAGGCGGATACGGGTATATGTAACCAGGCGGATACGGGGATATGTAACCAGGCAGATACGGGTATATGTAACCAGGCGATACGGGTATATGTAACCAGCGGATACGGGTATATGTAACCAGCGGATACGGGTATATGTAACCAGGCGGATACGGGTATATGTAACCAGGCGGATACGGGGATATGTAATCAGGCGGATACGGGGATATGTAACCAGGCGGATACGGGTATATGTAACCAGGCGGATACGGGGATATGTAATCAGGCGGATACGGGTATATGTAACCAGGCGGATACGGGGATATGTAATCAGGCGGATACGGGTATATGTAATCAGGCTTAAAAATGTCCTAAAAACTATCTAAACGATAAAGAGACTTTTTGCTGCAGAATATTATAACAAACGGTTTATTAGATATTGAATTAAAACGTATTTTTTATCATATGATTTTTTTTATCATTGAAGCCTATGGGATTCGCCTGAATAAACCTGCCGAAACAAACCACTGAACAGCAGGGCATTTTGGCAACTTTTCACTGCTGGTTTGTTTTCTCTGAATAGATGAAGCATTGCTTCTCTATGGGGATTCACTGCCCTCGAACAGGCACCGAACAGGCACCGTATGTGCAGGCAATTCGCCAGGATTTGGCGAATTGCCTGCTCTCTGGATAGCTGAATGGCCAGGAAAGGTAACCGAACGCTGAATTTCTGCGTTCGGTTACCTTTCTCCAGCAATTCGGATCTCTATGAATAACCCTGACAGTATAAAACCCTGAGCTTGCTCCCAGCGTGGGAAGTGAGGTGAGTAATGGCAGTGGTGTTGCTCATTTTATATGTGACCAATGGACAATACCATCACTTTGGGACTAAAAAATAATAAATAGTTTTTATTTCTTTTAGATTTTCCATGGTCAGGTTTGGTATTAATGCAAAGACCAGACTCTGACCTGTCCAATGACCCCTCCCTTGAACTTATGAGGTGTAAAGATTAGTGACGCAGGGGTCCAAAGTTCCCCACAGTGCTCTACGCTGCAATGCGGTGGTTTAGGTTTTTGATGTAACAATTCGTAATAATGGATTGTACCAACACCCATCACCCCCACACTTGTTGGTGACATGAGAAATGTGATGGTGAGTTAGTGCAGCTTCATTGTTAACTTTATAAATGAAAAGTGAAAAATATTACTGTTAGAAAGAAAAAGTAAATATTATTTTATTTTATTACTTCAAACCTCGTCGTGATATCATTGGAAAGTTCATGCTCGGGCCTTTCCAGTGATACCTCACTTGGCCCTGTAGCTGGTATGAAGTTAGAAATACAGGGGTCCAAATGCAGACATAGTTATCCTTTCTCTGGGCCTATTCTGAGACATGGGCCTGGAGCTGCTGCTCCATCTGCCCCTATGTTAATCCGGCCCTGCACGGATTCCCAGCAGACGATGACGCGTCTCATTCTAATTCTTTTATTTTAGAATCAAAGGGAAACCGGACGACAAAGGATTCAACCAATTCCTGCAAGAGAACGTGACGAGCGATGGCAGCGGTGAGCGACCAGCAAATACACAGGCCCCGCGCCCTATACACAGGAGACGCGGACACTGCGCCCTATACACAGGAGACGCAGACACTGCGCCCTATACACGGGAGACGCAGACACTGCGCCCTATACACAGGAGACGCGGACACTGCGCCCTATACACAGGAGACGCGGACACTGCGCCCTATACACAGGAGACGCAGACACTGCGCCCTATACACGGGAGACGCAGACACTGCGCCCTATACACAGGAGACGCGCGACACTGCGCCCTATACACAGGAGACAGCAGACACTGCGCCCTATACACAGGAGACGCAGACACTGCGCCCTATACACAGGAGACGCGGACACTGCGCCCTATACACGGGAGACGCAGACACTGCGCCCTATACACAGGAGACGCAGACACTGCGCCCTATACACAGGAGACGCAGACACTGCGCCCTATACACGGGAGACGCAGACACTGCGCCCTATCACAGGAGACGCGGACACTGCGCCCTATACACAGGAGACGAGGACACTGCGCCCTATACACGGGAGACGCAGACACTGCGCCCTATACACAGGAGACGCGGACACTGTGCCCTATACACAGGAGACGCGGACACTGCGCCCTATACACAGGAGACGCGGACACTGCGCCCTATACACAGGAGACGCAGACACTGCGCCCTATACACAGGAGACGCGGACACTGCGCCCTATACCACAGGAGACGCAGACACTGCGCCCTATACACGGGAGACGCAGACACTGCGCCCTATACACAGGAGACGCAGACACTGCGCCCTATACACAGGAGACGCAGACACTGCGCCCTATACACGGGAGACGCAGACACTGCGCCCTATACACAGGAGACGCGGACACTGCGCCCTATACACAGGAGACGCAGACACTGCGCCCTATACACAGGAGACGCAGACACTGCGCCCTATACACAGGAGACGCGGACACTGCGCCCTATACACAGGAGACGCGGACACTGCGCCCTATACACAGGAGACGCGGACACTGCGCCCTATACACAGGAGACGCAGACACTGCGCCCTATACACGGGAGACGCAGACACTGCGCCCTATACACAGGAGACGCGGACACTGCGCCCTATACACGGGAGACGCAGACACTGCGCCCTATACACAGGAGACGCGGACACTCACCCTATACACAGGAGACGCAGACACTGCGCCCTATACACGGGAGACGCAGACACTGCACCCTATACACAGGAGACGCGGACACTGCGCCCTATACACGGGAGACGCAGACCACTGCGCCCTATACACAGGAGACGCAGACACTGCGCCCTATACACAGGAGACGCGGACACTGCGCCCTATACACAGGAGACGCAGACACTGCGCCCTATACACAGGAGACGCGGACACTGCCGCCCTATACACAGGAGACGCGGACACTGCGCCCTATACACAGGAGACGCAGACACTGCGCCCTATACACAGGAGACGCGGACACTGCGCCCTATACACAGGAGACGCAGACACTGCGCCCTATACACAGGAGACGCGGACACTGCCCTATACACGGGAGACGCAGACACTGCGCCCTATACACAGGAGACGCAGACACTGCGCCCTATACACGGGAGACGCAGACACTGCGCCCTATACACAGGAGACGCGGACACTGCGCCCTATACACAGGAGACACAGACACTGCGCCCTATACACGGGAGACGCAGACACTGCGCCCTATACACAGGAGACGCGGACACTGCGCCCTATACACAGGAGACGCGGACACTGCGCCCTATACACAGGAGACGCGGACACTGCGCCCTATACACAGGAGCCGCAGACACTGCGCCCTATACACAGGAGACGCGGACACTGCGCCCTATACACGGGAGACGCGGGCACTGCGCCCTATACACGGGAGACGCAGACACTGCGCCCTATACACAGGAGACGCAGACACTGCGCCCTATACACGGGAGACGCAGACACTGCGCCCTATACACAGGAGACGCAGACACTGCGCCCTATACACGGGAGACGCAGACACTGCGCCCTATACACAGGAGACGCGGACACTGCGCCCTATACACAGGAGACGCGGACACTGCGCCCTATACACAGGAGACGCAGACACTGCGCCCTATACACAGGAGACGCAGACACTGCGCCCTATACACAGGAGACGCGGACACTGCGCCCTATACACAGGAGACGCAGACACTGCGCCCTATACACAGGAGACGCGGACACTGCGCCCTATACACAGGAGACGCGGACACTGCGCCCTATACACAGGAGACGAGGACACTGCGCCCTATACACAGGAGACGCGGACACACTGCGCCCTATACACAGGAGACGCGGACACTGCGCCCTATACACGGGAGACGCGGACACTGCGCCCTATACACAGGAGACGCGGACACTGCGCCCTATACACAGGAGACGCGGACACTGCGCCCTATACACAGGAGACGCGGACACTGCGCCCTATACACAGGAGACGAGGACACTGCGCCCTATACACAGGAGACGCGGACACTGCGCCCTATACACAGGAGACGCGGACACTGCGCCCTATACACAGGAGACGCGGACACTGCGCCCTATACACAGGAGACGCGGACACTGCGCCCTATACACGGGAGACGCGGACACTGCGCCCTATACACGGAGACACAGACACTGCGCCCTATACACAGGAGACGCGGACACTGCGCCCTATACACAGGAGCCGCGGACACTGCGCCCTATACACAGGAGACGAGGACACTGTGCCCTATACACAGGAGACGCGGACACTGTGCCCTATACACAGGAGACGCAGACACTGCGCCCTATACACAGGAGACGCAGACACTGCGCCCTATACACAGGAGACGCGGACACTGCGCCCTATACACAGGAGACGCAGACACTGCGCCCTATACACAGGAGACGCGGACACTGCGCCCTATACACGGGAGACACGGACACTGCGCCCTATACACAGGAGCCGCGGACACTGCGCCCTATACACAGGAGACGCGGACACTGCGCCCTATACACAGGAGCCGCGGACACTGCGCCCTATACACAGGAGACGAGGACACTGCGCCCTATACACAGGAGACGCGGACACTGCGCCCTATACACAGGAGACGCGGACACTGCGCCCTATACACAGGAGACGCGGACACTGCGCCCTATACACAGGAGACGAGGACACTGCGCCCTATACACAGGAGACGCGGACACTGCGCCCTATACACAGGAGACGCGGACACTGCGCCCTATACACGGGAGACGCGGACACTGCGCCCTATACACAGGAGACGCGGACACTGCGCCCTATACACAGGAGACGCGGACACTGCGCCCTATACACAGGAGACGCGGACACTGCGCCCTATACACAGGAGACGAGGACACTGCGCCCTATACACAGGAGACGGGACACTGCGCCCTATACACAGGAGACGCGGACACTGCGCCCTATACACAGGAGACGCGGACACTGCGCCCTATACACAGGAGACGCGGACACTGCGCCCTATACACGGGAGACGCGGACACTGCGCCCTATACACGGGAGACACAGACACTGCGCCCTATACACAGGAGACGCGGACACTGCGCCCTATACACGGGAGACGCGGACACTGCGCCCTATACACAGGAGCCGCAGACACTGCCGCCCTATACACAGGAGACGCAGACACTGCGCCCTATACACAGGAGCCGCGGACACTGCGCCCTATACACAGGAGACGAGGACACTGTGCCCTATACACAGGAGACGCGGACACTGTGCCCTATACACAGGAGACGCAGACACTGCGCCCTATACACAGGAGACGCAGACACTGCGCCCTATACACAGGAGACGCGGACACTGCGCCCTATACACAGGAGACGCAGACACTGCGCCCTATACACAGGAGACACAGACACTGCGCCCTATACACAGGAGACGCGGACACTGCGCCCTATACACAGGAGACGCAGACACTGCGCCCTATACACAGGAGACACAGACACTGCGCCCTATACACAGGAGACGCGGACACTGCGCCCTATACACAGGAGCCGCGGACACTGCGCCCTATACACAGGAGCCGCGGACACTGCGCCCTATACACAGGAGACACAGACACTGCGCCCTATACACAGGAGACGCGGACACTGCGCCCTATACACAGGAGCCGCGGACACTGCGCCCTATACACAGGAGACGCGGACACTGTGCCCTATACACGGGAGACGCGGACACTGCACCCTATACACAGGAGACGCGGACACTGCGCCCTATACACAGGAGACGCAGACACTGCGCCCTATACACAGGAGACGCGGACACTGTGCCCTATACACGGGAGACGCGGACACTGCACCCTATACACAGGAGACGCGGACACTGCGCCCTATACACGGGAGACACAGACACTGCGCCCTATACACAGGAGACGCGGACACTGCGCCCTATACACAGGAGACGCGGACACTGCGCCCTATACACGGGAGACACAGACACTGCGCCCTATACACGGGAGACGCGGACACTGCGCCCTATACACGGGAGACACAGACACTGCGCCCTATACACGGGAGACGCGGACACTGCGCCCTATACACGGGAGACACCAGACACTGCGCCCTATACACAGGAGACGCGGACACTGCGCCCTATACACAGGAGACGCGGACACTGCGCCCTATACACGGGAGACACAGACACTGCGCCCTATACACAGGAGACGCGGACACTGCGCCCTATACACGGGAGACGCGGACACTGCGCCCTATACACAGGAGACACAGACACTGCGCCCTATACACAGGAGACGCGGACACTGCACCCTATACACAAGAGACGCAGACACTGCGCCCTATACACAGGTGTCTGTGAATTTCGGGGTGGGAAGACATTATTTGATGGTTATGTGATGGTCATTCCTTGGTGTTTTCGCTGCAGAGCTGGCCAGTCGTTGCACAGCGGAAGGTTTCGGGGCGGTGACCCTGGATGATCAGGGAGTGATGCATTTTTTCAGAGGTAACACCAGCTCTTTCCTGTCCTATAATGTCACTGTGTGCTCATACATTGCGTGTCCACATTGTGTCCACATTGTGTCCAGCCTGGACTTTGCTTCCATTCAGTTTCACTGTGTGTTTTTCCTGTAAACATGTCACAGACTCGGGCAGCAGGTAGAAAACGTATCATAGCAGAACCATGGTGAACTCGACGTAACTTGGGCCTGCTGGGGTGCGCGGACCTTTGCATTAGAGTGGGAACCCATGGAACTTCTTTCAATTGAAAATTTATGTTTAGAAATACCTCAGCGTCTGATCTTCTCTATCTCCTGGAACGCTCGCTCTGTGTGCAACAAACTCACAGCTATCCACGACCTCTTCATCTCCAACCTCCAAATGGTCACTGAAACCCGGCTAACTCCCTCTGACACGGCTTCCATTGCTGCGCTCACTGAAACCTGGCTAACTCCCTCTGACACGGCTTCCATTGCTGCTCTGACTGAAACCTGGCTAACTCCCTCTGACACGGCTTCCATTGCTGCTCTGACTGAAACCTGGCTAACTCCCTCTGACACGGCTTCCATTGCTGCACTGACTGAAACCTGGCTAACTCCCTCTGACACGGCTTCCATTGCTGCTCTGACCGAAACCTGGGTAACTCCCTCTGACACGGCTTCCATTGCTGCTCTCACTGAAACCTGGCTAACTCCCTCTGACACGGCTTCCATTGCTGCTCTGACCGAAACCTGGGTAACTCCCTCTGACACGGCTTCCATTGCTGCTCTCACTGAAACCTGGCTAACTCCCTCTGACACGGCTTCCATTGCTGCTCTGACTGAAACCTGGCTAACTCCCTCTGACACGGCTTCCATTGCTGCTCTCACTGAAACCTGGCTAACTCCCTCTGACACGGCTTCCATTGCTGCTCTCACTGAAACCTGGCTAACTCCCTCTGACACGGCTTCCATTGCTGCACTCACTGAAACCTGGCTAACTCCCTCTGACACGGCTTCCATTGCTGCTCTCACTGAAACCTGGCTAACTCCCTCTGACACGGCTTCCATTGCTGCTCTCACTGAAACCTGACTAACTCCCTCTGACACGGCCTCCATTGCTGCTCTGAATGAAACCTGGCTAACTCCCTCTGACACGGCTTCCATTGCTGCTCTCACTGAAACCTGGCTAACTCATTCTGACACGGCCTCCATTGCTGCTCTGAATGAAACCTGGCTAACTCCCTCTGACACGGCCTCCATTGCTGCGCTCACTGAAACCTGGCTAACTCCCTCTGACACGGCCTCCATTGCTGCGCTCACTGAAACCTGGCTAACTCCCTCTGACATGGCTTCCATTGCTGCTCTGACTGAAACCTGGCTAACTCCCTCTGACACGGCTTTCATTGCTGCTCTCACTGAAACCTGGCTAACTCCCTCTGACACGGCTTCCATTGCTGCTCTCACTGAAACCTGGCTAACTCCCTCTGACACGGCTCCATTGCTGCTCTCACTGAAACCTGGTTAACTCCCTCTGACACGGCTTCCATTGCTGCTCTGACTGAAACCTGGCTAACTCCCTCTGACACGGCTTCCATTGCTGCTCTGACTGAAACCTGGCTAACTCCTCTGACACGGCTTCCATTGCTGCTCTGACTGAAACCTGGCTAACTCCCTCTGACACGGCTTCCATTGCTGCTCTCAATGAAACCTGGTTAACTCCCTCTGACACGGCTTCCATTGCTGCTCTGACTGAAACCCGGCTAACTCCCTCTGACACGGCTTCCATTGCTGCTCTGACTGAAACCTGGTTAACTCCCTCTGACACGGCTTCCATTGCTGCTCTCACTGAAACCTGGTTAACTCCCTCTGACACGCGCTTTCATTGCTGCTCTGACTGAAACCTGGCTAACTCCCTCTGACACGGCTTCCATTGCTGCTCTGAATGAAACCTGGCTAACTCCCTCTGACACGGCTTCCATTGCTGCTCTGACCGAAACCTGGCTAACTCCCTCTGACACGGCTTCCATTGCTGCTCTGACTGAAACCTGGCTAACTCCCTCTGACACGGCTTCCATTGCTGCTCTCACTGAAACCTGGCTAACTCCCTCTGACACGGCTTCCATTGCTGCTCTCACTGAAACCTGGCTAACTCCCTCTGACACGGCTTCCATTGCTGCTCTCACTGAAACCTGGCTAACTCCCTCTGACACGGCTTCCATTGCTGCACTGACTGAAACCTGGCTAACTCCCTCTGACACGGCTTCCATTGCTGCACTCACTGAAACCTGGGTAACTCCCTCTGACACGGCTTCCATTGCTGCTCTCACTGAAACCTGGCTAACTCCCTCTGACATGGCTTCCATTGTTGCACTGACTGAAACCTGGCTAACTCCCTCTGACACGGCTTCCATTGCTGCACTCACTGAAACCTGGCTAACTCCCTCTGACACGGCTTCCATTGCTGCTCTGACCGAAACCTGGCTAACTCCCTCTGACACGGCTTCCATTGCTGCTCTGACCGAAACCTGGCTAACTCCCTCTGACACGGCTTCCATTGCTGCTCTGACTGAAACCTAGGTAACTCCCTCTGACACGGCTTCCATTGCTGCTCTGACCGAAACCTGGCTAACTCCCTCTGACACGGCTTCCATTGCTGCTCTGACTGAAACCTGGGTAACTCCCTCTGACACGGCTTCCATTGCTGCTCTGACTGAAACCTGGGTAACTCCCTCTGACACGGCTTCCATTGCTGCTCTGACTGAAACCTTGTTAACTCCCTCTGACACGGCTTCCATTGCTGCTCTGACCGAAACCTGGCTAACTCCCTCTGACACGGCCTCCATTGCTGCTCTGACTGAAACCTGGCTAACTCCCTCTGACACGGCTTCTATTGCTGCGCTCACTGAAACCTGGTTAACTCCCTCTGACACGGCTTCCATTGCTGCTCTGACTGAAACCTGGCTAACTCCCTCTGACACGGCTTCCATTGCTGCTCTCACTGAAACCTGGCTAACTCCCTCTGACACGGCTTCCATTGCTGCTCTGACTGAAACCTGGCTAACTCCCTCTGACACGGCTTCCATTGCTGCTCTCACTGAAACCTGGCTAACTCCCTCTGACACGGCTTCCATTGCTGCTCTGACCGAAACCTGACTAACTCCCTCTGACACGGCTTCCATTGCTGCTCTGACCGAAACCTGGCTAACTCCCTCTGACACGGCTTCCATTGCTGCTCTCACTGAAACCTGGGTAACTCCCTCTGACACGGCTTCCATTGCTGCTCTGACCGAAACCTGACTAACTCCCTCTGACACGGCTTCCATTGCTGCTCTGACCGAAACCTGGCTAACTCCCTCTGACACGGCTTCCATTGCTGCTCTCACTGAAACCTGGCTAACTCCCTCTGACACGGCTTCCATTGCTGCTCTCACTGAAACCTGGTTAACTCCCTCTGACACGGCTTCCATTGCTGCTCTCACTGAAACCTGGTTAACTCCCTCTGACACGGCTTCCATTGCTGCTCTCACTGAAACCTGGCTAACTCCCTCTGACACGGCTTCCATTGCTGCTCTCACTGAAACCTGGTTAACTCCCTCTGACACGGCTTCCATTGCTGCTCTCACTGAAACCTGGCTAACTCCCTCTGACACGGCTTCCATTGCTGCTCTGACTGAAACCTGGCTAACTCCCTCTGACACGGCTTCCATTGCTGCTCTCAATGAAACCTGGTTAACTCCCTCTGACACGGCTTCCATTGCTGCTCTGACTGAAACCCGGCTAACTCCCTCTGACACGGCTTCCATTGCTGCTCTGACTGAAACCTGGTTAACTCCCTCTGACACGGCTTCCATTGCTGCTCTCACTGAAACCTGGTTAACTCCCTCTGACACGGCTTCCATTGCTGCTCTGACTGAAACCTGGCTAACTCCCTCTGACACGGCTTCCATTGCTGCTCTGAATGAAACCTGGCTAACTCCCTCTGACACGGCTTCCATTGCTGCTCTGACCGAAACCTGGCTAACTCCCTCTGACACGGCTTCCATTGCTGCTCTGACTGAAACCTGGCTAACTCCCTCTGACACGGCCTCCATTGCTGCTCTCACTGAAACCTGGCTAACTCCCTCTGACACGGCTTCCATTGCTGCTCTCACTGAAACCTGGCTAACTCCCTCTGACACGGCTTCCATTGCTGCTCTCACTGAAACCTGGCTAACTCCCTCTGACACGGCTTCCATTGCTGCACTGACTGAAACCTGGCTAACTCCCTCTGACACGGCTTCCATTGCTGCACTCACTGAAACCTGGCTAACTCCCTCTGACATGGCTTCCATTGTTGCACTGACTGAAACCTGGCTAACTCCCTCTGACACGGCTTCCATTGCTGCACTCACTGAAACCTGGCTAACTCCCTCTGACACGGCTTCCATTGCTGCTCTGACTGAAACCTAGGTAACTCCCTCTGACACGGCTTCCATTGCTGCTCTGACCGAAACCTGGGTAACTCCCTCTGACACGGCTTCCATTGCTGCTCTCACTGAAACCTGGCTAACTCCCTCTGACATGGCTTCCATTGCTGCTCTGACTGAAACCTGGCTAACTCCCTCTGACACGGCTTCCATTGCTGCTCTCAATGAAACCTGGTTAACTCCCTCTGACACGGCTTCCATTGCTGCTCTGACTGAAACCCGGCTAACTCCCTCTGACACGGCTTCCTTTGCTGCTCTGACTGAAACCTGGTTAACTCCCTCTGACACGGCTTCCATTGCTGCTCTCACTGAAACCTGGTTAACTCCCTCTGACACGGCTTCCATTGCTGCTCTGACTGAAACCTGGCTAACTCCCTCTGACACGGCTTCCATTGCTGCTCTGAATGAAACCTGGCTAACTCCCTCTGACACGGCTTCCATTGCTGCTCTGACCGAAACCTGGCTAACTCCCTCTGACACGGCTTCCATTGCTGCTCTGACTGAAACCTGGCTAACTCCCTCTGACACGGCTTCCATTGCTGCACTCACTGAAACCTGGCTAACTCCCTCTGACACGGCTTCCATTGCTGCACTCACTGAAACCTGGCTAACTCCCTCTGACACGGCTTCCATTGCTGCTCTGACCGAAACCTGGCTAACTCCCTCTGACACGGCTTCCATTGCTGCTCTGACTGAAACCTAGGTAACTCCCTCTGACACGGCTTCCATTGCTGCTCTGACCGAAACCTGGGTAACTCCCTCTGACACGGCTTCCATTGCTGCTCTGACTGAAACCTGGGTAACTCCCTCTGACACGGCTTCCATTGCTGCTCTGACTGAAACCTGGGTAACTCCCTCTGACACGGCTTCCATTGCTGCTCTGACTGAAACCTTGTTAACTCCCTCTGACACGGCTTCCATTGCTGCTCTGACTGAAACCTGGGTAACTCCCTCTGACACGGCTTCCATTGCTGCTCTGACTGAAACCTGGGTAACTCCCTCTGACACGGCTTCCATTGCTGCTCTGACTGAAACCTTGTTAACTCCCTCTGACACGGCTTCCATTGCTGCTCTGACCGAAACCTGGCTAACTCCCTCTGACACGGCCTCCATTGCTGCTCTGACTGAAACCTGGCTAACTCCCTCTGACACGGCTTCTATTGCTGCGCTCACTGAAACCTGGTTAACTCCCTCTGACACGGCTTCCATTGCTGCTCTGACTGAAACCTGGCTAACTCCCTCTGACACGGCTTCCATTGCTGCTCTCACTGAAACCTGGGTAACTCCCTCTGACACGGCTTCCATTGCTGCTCTGACCGAAACCTGACTAACTCCCTCTGACACGGCTTCCATTGCTGCTCTGACCGAAACCTGGCTAACTCCCTCTGACACGGCTTCCATTGCTGCTCTCACTGAAACCTGGTTAACTCCCTCTGACACGGCTTCCATTGCTGCTCTCACTGAAACCTGGTTAACTCCCTCTGACACGGCTTCCATTGCTGCTCTCACTGAAACCTGGCTAACTCCCTCTGACACGGCTTCCATTGCTGCTCTCACTGAAACCTGGTTAACTCCCTCTGACACGGCTTCCATTGCTGCTCTCACTGAAACCTGGCTAACTCCCTCTGACACGGCTTCCATTGCTGCTCTGACTGAAACCTGGCTAACTCCCTCTGACACGGCTTCCATTGCTGCTCTCAATGAAACCTGGTTAACTCCCTCTGACACGGCTTCCATTGCTGCTCTGACTGAAACCCGGCTAACTCCCTCTGACACGGCTTCCATTGCTGCTCTGACTGAAACCTGGTTAACTCCCTCTGACACGGCTTCCATTGCTGCTCTCACTGAAACCTGGTTAACTCCCTCTGACACGGCTTCCATTGCTGCTCTCACTGAAACCTGGTTAACTCCCTCTGACACGGCTTCCATTGCTGCTCTGACTGAAACCTGGCTAACTCCCTCTGACACGGCTTCCATTGCTGCTCTGAATGAAACCTGGCTAACTCCCTCTGACACGGCTTCCATTGCTGCTCTGACCGAAACCTGGCTAACTCCCTCTGACACGGCTTCCATTGCTGCTCTGACTGAAACCTGGCTAACTCCCTCTGACACGGCCTCCATTGCTGCTCTCACTGAAACCTGGCTAACTCCCTCTGACACGGCTTCCATTGCTGCTCTCACTGAAACCTGGCTAACTCCCTCTGACACGGCTTCCATTGCTGCTCTCACTGAAACCTGGCTAACTCCCTCTGACACGGCTTCCATTGCTGCTCTCACTGAAACCTGGCTAACTCCCTCTGACACGGCTTCCATTGCTGCTCTCACTGAAACCTGGCTAACTCCCTCTGACACGGCTTCCATTGCTGCTCTCACTGAAACCTGGCTAACTCCCTCTGACACGGCTTCCATTGCTGCACTGACTGAAACCTGGCTAACTCCCTCTGACACGGCTTCCATTGCTGCACTCACTGAAACCTGGCTAACTCCCTCTGACACGGCTTCCATTGCTGCTCTGACTGAAACCTAGGTAACTCCCTCTGACACGGCTTCCATTGCTGCTCTGACCGAAACCTGGGTAACTCCCTCTGACACGGCTTCCATTGCTGCTCTCACTGAAACCTGGCTAACTCCCTCTGACACGGCTTCCATTGCTGCTCTGACTGAAACCTGGCTAACTCCCTCTGACACGGCTTCCATTGCTGCTCTCAATGAAACCTGGTTAACTCCCTCTGACACGGCTTCCATTGCTGCTCTGACTGAAACCCGGCTAACTCCCTCTGACACGGCTTCCATTGCTGCTCTGACTGAAACCTGGTTAACTCCCTTTGACACGGCTTCCATTGCTGCTCTCACTGAAACCTGGTTAACTCCCTCTGACACGGCTTCCATTGCTGCTCTGACTGAAACCTGGCTAACTCCCTCTGACACGGCTTCCATTGCTGCTCTGAATGAAACCTGGCTAACTCCCTCTGACACGGCTTCCATTGCTGCTCTGACTGAAACCTGGCTAACTCCCTCTGACACGGCTTCCATTGCTGCTCTGACTGAAACCTGGCTAACTCCCTCTGACACGGCTTCCATTGCTGCACTCACTGAAACCTGGCTAACTCCCTCTGACACGGCTTCCATTGCTGCACTCACTGAAACCTGGCTAACTCCCTCTGACACGGCTTCCATTGCTGCTCTGACCGAAACCTGGCTAACTCCCTCTGACACGGCTTCCATTGCTGCTCTGACTGAAACCTAGGTAACTCCCTCTGACACGGCTTCCATTGCTGCTCTGACCTGAAACCTGGGTAACTCCCTCTGACACGGCTTCCATTGCTGCTCTGACTGAAACCTGGTTAACTCCCTCTGACACGGCTTCCATTGCTGCTCTGACTGAAACCTGGGTAACTCCTCTGACACGGCTTCCATTGCTGCTCTGACTGAAACCTGGTTAACTCCCTCTGACACGGCCTCCATTGCTGCTCTGACTGAAACCTGGCTAACTCCCTCTGACACGGCTTCCATTGCTGCTCTGACTGAAACCTGGCTAACTCCCTCTGACACGGCTCCATTGCTGCTCTGACTGAAACCTGGCTAACTCCCTCTGACACGGCTTCTATTGCTGCGCTCACTGAAACCTGGTTAACTCCCTCTGACACGGCTTCCATTGCTGCTCTGACTGAAACCTGGCTAACTCCCTCTGACACGGCTTCCATTGCTGCTCTGACTGAAACCTGGCTAACTCCCTCTGACACGGCTTCCATTGCTGCTCTGACTGAAACCTGGCTAACTCCCTCTGACACGGCTTCCATTGCTGCTCTGACTAGAACCTGGCTAACTCCCTCTGACACGGCTTCCATTGCTGCTCTGACTGAAACCTGGCTAACTCCCTCTGACACGGCTTCCATTGCTGCTCTGACTGAAACCTGGCTAACTCCCTCTGACACGGCTTCCATTGCTGCTCTCACTGAAACCTGGCTAACTCCCTCTGACACGGCTTCCATTGCTGCTCTCACTGAAACCTGGCTAACTCCCTCTGACACGGCTTCCATTGCTGCTCTCACTGAAACCTGGCTAACTCCCTCTGACACGGCTTCCATTGCTGCTCGGACTGAAACCTGGCTAACTCCCTCTGACACGGCTTCCATTGCTGCTCTGACCGAAACCTGGCTAACTCCCTCTGACACGGCTTCCATTGCTGCTCTCACTGAAACCTGGCTAACTCCCTCTGACATGGCTTCCATTGCTGCTCTGACTGAAACCTGGCTAACTCCCTCTGACACGGCTTCCATTGCTGCTCTGACTGAAACCTGGTTAACTCCCTCTGACACGGCTTCCATTGCTGCTCTGACTGAAACCTGGCTAACTCCCTCTGACACGGCTTCCATTGCTGCTCTGACTGAAACCTGGCTAACTCCCTCTGACACGGCTTCCATTGCTGCTCTGACTGAAACCTGGCTAACTCCCTCTGACACGGCTTCCATTGCTGCTCTCACTGAAACCTGGCTAACTCCCTCTGACACGGCTTCCATTGCTGCGCTCACTGAAACCTGGTTAACTCCCTCTGACACGGCTTCCATTGCTGCTCTGACTGAAACCTGGCTAACTCCCTCTGACACGGCTTCCATTGCTGCTCTGACTGAAACCTGGCTAACTCCCTCTGACACGGCTTCCATTGCTGCGCTCACTGAAACCTGGCTAACTCCCTCTGACACGGCTTCCATTGCTGCTCTGACTGAAACCTGGCTAACTCCCTCTGACACGGCTTCCATTGCTGCTCTGACTGAAACCTGGCTAACTCCCTCTGACACGGCTTCCATTGCTGCTCTGACTGAAACCTGGTTAACTCCCTCTGACACGGCTTCCATTGCTGCTCTCACTGAAACCTGGCTAACTCCCTCTGACACGGCTTCCATTGCTGCTCTCACTGAAACCTGGCTAACTCCCTCTGACACGGCTTCCATTGCTGCTCTGACTGAAACCTGGCTAACTCCCTCTGACACGACTTCCATTAAGAATTATACTCTTATCCTCTTCTTACACTTTTTCCCATGTAAGTTACCTTCTTAAACCTACTAACCCCCTCAGGCCCCCCCTACTTGCCCCCACCCCCTCCCTTTCCCGTAAATGAAAACACAACAAAGTATTGGCATTTTGAAAAGGTCACGTCTTTTATTATTTAAGGCCAAATTCTTTGCCTCTAAGGCAGAATTATTATTATCGATCCTCGTATGCCAAATACGCTACACCAGATAACACTGGCAGCCAGATAACACTGGCAACTGCAATGCACCACAAGCATTGCCCAGAAATAGCGCCCCACATGGCTAAGCAGGATGACCACACGTCTGCTCAGTGTATTTTTATGGCAGATAGCAGGCCGAGAGGATCTGCAAACCAGGAAGGCACCTGAGCCTGGCCGTATGAAACCACAACTCACCCCGTACCCTGCAGATCCTCCCCCCACTATCGCCCTCCACGTGCCAGGCCGCCTATTTCACCGCTCCTCCCTAACCTAAACCATGTCCATCTTAAGCGCAATCCCCCAGCTGTGGCCGTTCAAACCACCAGCTGGCTTCCTGCCACATGGTAAAGTACCCAATTTAAGCGCAATCCACCCAGTTGTGGCCGTAAAAAACCACCAACTGGCTTCAAACCACTTGGGATACTATCTGATCAATAATAATTGCTCTAAACCATGCTTTTAATCAAAGAACAATCCCCCAACCCTGGCCGTTCAAAAACCACAGGCTGGCTTCATGTAACATGGTGTATAATTTGATGGAATAGGTAGACTAACCATGTCCATTTAGACAATCCCCCAGACATGGCCATATAAACCATGAACCGGGTTCATGCAACATGGCATATTTCCATATGGGAAACCACGGGCGGTCTTGCATGAGTGGTGGAATCACCACTCCATTGCCCCTATCCATGGTGCTTCTGCTGCGTGACCTTTCCGACGTTGTAGAGAACCAGCATCTATGAAAGAGAAAACAAAACAGGGTGGGTTGGGTGGGAGTAAAAGAAAAATTACTGCAATACCAAAATGTCCCCCGCCCAGCCTCTTGTATCCTCCCTTCCCCCTCCATTTCCATTGTTTATCTTTCCATTGTACCCAATCACAAAGAGCCATGCTTCAGCTCATAAAACAAAGACGCCCATGCCTGATCCCATAGAACAAAGGGAACTCCCTCCCTTAACTCTTGTGCAATACAGGGATATTATTATTATTATTATTATTCTTTATTTATAAAGCGCCAGCATATTCCGCAGCGCTGTACAATAAGCACAATATAGACAGGGTTGCAATACATTGAACAACATTTGACAAACAGTACAGGAGGAGATGAGGGCCCTATTCCCGTAGGAACTCACAATCTAGGAGGGTTGGGGTTGGAAACAGGAGGAGAGGACTGTAAGGTGAGAGTGATTGATGGTTGTGTCAGTGAGTTGGGTGGTAGGCTTCCCTAAATAGGAATGTTTTAAGGGAGCGTTTGAAGGAAGAGAAGTTAGGGGAAAGTCTGACCGTACGAGGGAGAGCGTTCCAGAGAGTGGGGGCTGCGCGTGAGAAATCCTGCAGTCTATCATGGGAAGAGGTGATGCGGGGAGAAGCTAGGCGCAGGTCACTGTTTGACCTTAGGGAGCGGGCTGGGGTGTATTTGGTGATTAGTGAGGACAGGTAGTGGGGCGCTGAGTTAGTGAGGGTTTTGTAGGTAAGGGTAAGGATTTTGAACTTAATTCTGCAGTGGATGGGGAGCCAGTGAAGGGACTCGCAGAGAGGAGCGGCAGAGACAGAGCGGCGGGTGAGGTGAATTAGCCTGGCGGAGGCGTTCAGGATGGATTGTAGGGGGGAGAGGCGGGACAGAGGGAGGCCAGATAAGAGATTATTGCAATAGTCGAGTCGGGAGATTACCAGGGCGTGTATGAGTTGTTTTGTGGTGACAGCGGTAAGAAATGGACGAATTCTGGAAATATTACGCAGTTGGTATCGGCAGGAGGAGGAAAGAGACTGGATGTGGGGGATGAAGGAAAGAGCAGAGTCAAGTGTAACTCCAAGACAGTGAACTTGGTTTGATGGGGAGATGGTGATGCCCTCCACCGTGATAGAGAAGTCAGGAGGTGGGGAGGCATTGGAGGGAGGAATAAGTAGGAGCTCAGTCTTTGACATGTTGATCTTTAGGTGGTGGGAGGCCATCCAGGAGGAGATGCCAGATAAACAGTCACTGACTTTTGAGAGGACAGGGGGAGAGAGATCAGGGGTAGAGAGGTAGATCTGAGTGTCATCAGCGTAGAGGTGGTAATTAAAGCCAAAGCTGTTGATGATTTTGCCCAGGGAGGAGGTGTAGATGGAAAAGAGCAGAGGACCAAGGACAGAGCCTTGAGGTACACCAACAGATAGAGGCAATGAAGAGGAGGAGTTACCAGCAAAGGACACACAGAAGGACCTGTTGGATAAATAGGAGTCAACCCAAGCGAGTGCAGTGTCACCGAGACCCAGAGAGTTGAGGGTCTGTAGAAGGAGGGGGTGGTCAACAGTGTCAAAAGCAGCCGAGAGGTCAAGCAGGATGAGAATAGAATAGTGGCCGTGTTTTTTAGCAGTTAGGAGGTCGTTGGTGACTTTGGTGAGGGCAGTTTCAGTTGAGTGTAGGGGACGGAAGCCAGATTTCAGGGGGTCGAGAAGGGAATTGGAGGACAGGAAGAGGGAGAGGCGGTTGAAGACTAGTTTTTCTAAGAGCTTTGATGTGAAGGGAAGCAGGGATACAGGGCGGTAGTTGGATGGAGAGTTGGGGTCTAGGGATGGTTTCTTTAGTAAAGGGGTAACTAGCGCGTGTTTGAAGGCGGATGGAAAGGAGCCAGTGGAGAGAGATAGGTTGAAGATGTGCGTGAGAGCAGGGATAATCCTTAAACCTCCTTCATTCCTAATTAGTCTTTCTCTCGAACTGCTGCTCTCACTGAAACCTGGCTAACTCCCTCTGACATGGCTTCCATTGCAGCTCTCACACATGGTGGTCTACATTTCAGCTATACCCCCAGACCGGGTGAGAGACATCGTGGCGGGGTCGGAATCCTACTCTCTCCCACCTGCACCTACCAGCATCTCCCTCCTCCCCCATCTCTCTCCTTTGAAGCACACTGCATCCGCCCGTTGTCAGGGTGGCACCTGGCATATGCTGTGGTGGGACCCAATTGCAGGTGGCTTGAGCCTTTAGCGCAGGGGTATTCAGAATGTACCTTAGGGTAGGCTGGCTGATGCAGGATGGAATCCATATCGTGGTACATGAGGGTAAACTAGGGAGAATAGTCAGACGCGGCTGGCAGCAAAAAGGCAAGGTCGGTGGGTAAGGCAGGGTTTGGTACATGGTATCAGCAGGTTATCACAGTTGGTCAGAACAACACAGAGGATTAACTCTTAATGCAAAGTCAGTGAGCGGGGGGGGGGGAGTTACTCTTTTATCAACAGACAGGAGGGTGTGGTGTGTGTTTTGGGTTTCACTTGGGATTAACCCATATCAGTGCTGGACAGGACTGAAGCAGCACCTTTCCTGGATGCACACCTGCAGACATGGTTTCTGCACACCCTCAGGTACTGATCCTTGACACCCATTCTCTCTCCTAGCTCTCAGGGTGTCAGTCATCTACCGCCCACCTAGACCAACCACCCAGTTCCTTGACCACTTTGCTACCTGGCTTTCTCACTTTCTGTCTTCTAATCTCCCAAGCCTAAATCTTGGATTCTTCAACATTCCCATTGACGATTCATCTGCCCCAAACTTCTTTCACTCACGTCCTCCCAACCCACCGTGAAGGTCACTCTATTGACCTTGTTTTTTGTCAGGTGCGCTGTGTGTGGTGAGCGGGGGAGTCCAGTTTGCAGCAAATGCAGGAGACCATACAGGTTGCAGGGCGCAGGAATATACAGAAACAGAACTGATAAAGATATGACTAGACACAGGAGCAATACATGAAAAGAGCTGACAGAGGACTAAGGCTGGATACAGAGGGGCGTGACATGAACTAGACACTGGATACAGAGGGGCGTGACATGAACTAGACACAGGATACAGAGGGGCGAGACATGAACTAGACACAGGATACAGAGGGGCGTGACATGAACTAGACACTGGATACAGAGGGGCGTGACATGAACTAGATACAGGATACAGAGGAGCGTGACATGAACTAGATACAGGATACAGAGGGGCGTGACATGAACTAGATACAGGATACAGAGGGGCGTGACATGAACTAGATACAGGATACAGAGGGGCGTGACATGAACTAGATACAGGATACAGAGGGGCGTGACATGAACTAGATACAGGATACAGAGGAGCGTGACATGAACTAGACACTGGATACAGAGGGGCGTGACATGAACTAGATACAGGATACAGAGGGGCGTGACATGAACTAGACACTGGATACAGAGGGGCGTGACATGAACTAGATACAGGATACAGAGGGGCGTGACATGAACTAGATACAGGATACAGAGGGGCGTGACATGAACTAGACACTGGATACAGAGGGGCGTGACATGAACTAGACAAAGGCTGGATACAGAGGGGCGTGACATGAACTAGACACAGGACACAGAGGGGCGTGACATGAACTAGACACAGGATACAGAGGGGCATGACATGAACTAGACACAGGATACAGAGGGGCGTGACATGAACTAGACACTGGATACAGAGGGCGTGACATGAACTAGACACTGGATACAGAGGGGCGTGACATGAACTAGATACAGGATACAGAGGGGCGTGACATGAACTAGACACAGGATACAGAGGGGCGTGACATGAACTAGATACAGGATACAGAGGGGCGTGACATGAACTAGATACAGGATACAGAGGGGCGTGACATGAACTAGATACAGGATACAGAGGGGCGTGACATGAACTAGATACAGGATACAGAGGGCGTGACATGAACTAGATACAGGATACAGAGGGGCGTGACATGAACTAGACACAGGATACAGAGGGGCGTGACATGAACTAGACACAGGATACAGAGGGGCGTGACATGAACTAGATACAGGATACAGAGGGGCGTGACATGAACTAGACACTGGATACAGAGGGGCGTGACATGAACTAGATACAGGATACAGAGGGGCGTGACATGAACTAGACACAGGATACAGAGGAGCGTGACATGAACTAGACACTGGATACAGAGGGGCGTGACATGAACTAGACACTGGATACAGAGGGGCGTGACATGAACTAGACACTGGATACAGAGGGGCGTGACATGAACTAGATACAGGATACAGAGGAGCGTGACATGAACTAGATACAGGATACAGAGGAGCGTGACATGAACTAGATACAGGATACAGAGGGGCGTGACATGAACTAGACACAGGATACAGAGGGGCGTGACATGAACTAGATACAGGATACAGAGGAGCGTGACATGAACTAGATACAGGATACAGAGGGGTGTAACATGAACTAGACACAGGATACAGAGGGGCGTGACATGAACTAGACACTGGATACAGAGGGGCGTGACATGAACTAGACACTGGATACAGAGGGGCGTGACATGAACTAGACACTGGATACAGAGGGGCGTGACATGAACTAGATACAGGATACAGAGGAGCGTGACATGAACTAGATACAGGATACAGAGGGGCGTGACATGAACTAGATACAGGATACAGAGGGGCGTGACATGAACTAGACACAGGATACAGAGGGGCGTGACATGAACTAGACACAGGATACAGAGGGACGTGACATGAACTAGACACAGGATACAGAGGGGCGTGACATGAACTAGATACAGGATACAGAGGGGCGTGACATGAACTAGACACAGGATACAGAGGGGCGTGACATGAACTAGATACAGGATACAGAGGGGCGTGACATGAACTAGACACAGGATACAGAGGGGCGTGACATGAACTAGACACAGGATACAGAGGGGCGTGACATGAACTAGACACAGGATACAGAGGAGCGTGACATGAACTAGACACAGGATACAGAGGGGCGTGACATGAACTAGACACTGGATACAGAGGGGCGTGACATGAACTAGACACAGGATACAGAGGGGCGTGACATGAACTAGACACAGGATACAGAGGGGCGTGACCTGAACTAGACACAGGATACAGAGGGGCGTGACATGAACTAGACACAGGATACAGAGGGGCGTGACATGAACTAGACACAGGATACAGAGGGGCGTGACATGAACTAGATACAGGATACAGAGGGGCGTGACATGAACTAGACACAGGATACAGAGGGGCGTGACCTGAACTAGACACAGGATACAGAGGGGCGTGACATGAACTAGACACAGGATACAGAGGGGCGTGACATGAACTAGACACAGGATACAGAGGGGCGTGACATGAACTAGACACTGGATACAGAGGGGCGTGACATGAACTAGATACAGGATACAGAGGAGCGTGACATGAACTAGATACAGGATACAGAGGAGCGTGACATGAACTAGATACAGGATACAGAGGGGCGTGACATGAACTAGACACAGGATACAGAGGGGCGTGACATGAACTAGATACAGGATACAGAGGAGCGTGACATGAACTAGATACAGGATACAGAGGGGTGTAACATGAACTAGACACAGGATACAGAGGGGCGTGACATGAACTAGACACTGGATACAGAGGGGCGTGACATGAACTAGACACTGGATACAGAGGGGCGTGACATGAACTAGACACTGGATACAGAGGGCGTGACATGAACTAGATACAGGATACAGAGGAGCGTGACATGAACTAGACACAGGATACAGAGGGGCGTGACATGAACTAGATACAGGATACAGAGGAGCGTGACATGAACTAGATACAGGATACAGAGGGGCGTGACATGAACTAGATACAGGATACAGAGGGCGTGACATGAACTAGACACAGGATACAGAGGGGCGTGACATGAACTAGACACAGGATACAGAGGGACGTGACATGAACTAGACACAGGATACAGAGGGGCGTGACATGAACTAGATACAGGATACAGAGGGGCGTGACATGAACTAGACACTGGATACAGAGGGGCGTGACATGAACTAGATACAGGATACAGAGGGGCGTGACATGAACTAGACACAGGATACAGAGGGGCGTGACATGAACTAGACACAGGATACAGAGGGCGTGACATGAACTAGACACAGGATACAGAGGAGCGTGACATGAACTAGACACAGGATACAGAGGGGCGTGACATGAACTAGACACTGGATACAGAGGGCGTGACATGAACTAGAACAGGATACAGAGGGCGTGACATGAACTAGACACAGGATACAGAGGGCGTGACCTGAACTAGACACAGGATACAGAGGGGCGTGACATGAACTAGACACAGGATACAGAGGGGCGTGACATGAACTAGACACAGGATACAGAGGGGCGTGACATGAACTAGATACAGGATACAGAGGGGCGTGACATGAACTAGACACAGGATACAGAGGGGCGTGACCTGAACTAGACACAGGATACAGAGGGGCGTGACATGAACTAGACACAGGATACAGAGGGGCGTGACATGAACTAGACACAGGATACAGAGGGGCGTGACATGAACTAGACACAGGATACAGAGGGGCGTGACATGAACTAGATACAGGATACAGAGGGGCGTGACATGAACTAGACACTGGATACAGAGGGGCGTGACATGAACTAGATACAGGATACAGAGGGGCGTGACATGAACTAGACACTGGATACAGAGGAGCGTGACATGAACTAGACACTGGATACAGAGGGGCGTGACATGAACTAGACACAGGATACAGAGGAGCGTGACATGAACTAGACACTGGATACAGAGGAGCGTGACATGAACTAGACACTGGATACAGAGGAGCGTGACATGAACTAGACACAGGATACAGAGGAGCGTGACATGAACTAGACAAAGGCTGGATACAGAGTGGTACTTACACATAAAGGTGAGGGCTAGATGGGAAACCTGAAATGGGACATAACAGGGAAGATGATGGCTCAGACCCACATCAGGGCCTTTTGCGGCGTCTGAGGCGAGGGACCTGACACTGTGCTCCGTTTCTGAGTTCACATGTCACCCTTTCCCTATCTCTGACCACCACCTTCTCTCCTTCAACCTATCTGGACTTCCTAAACACCCTTCTCCCCCACCCGAACACACTCGCAGAAATCTACATGCTGTGGATCCCCATCAATTCTCCAATCTACTTCACCACCTCCCTCACACCTCATCCTTCACCTGCCCTGATGCTGCCACTGACCACTATAACACTACACTTATCTCTGCTTTAGACACGCTCGTTCCTCCTCGACTCTGTAAGGCCCCACGCCGCCAGCTTCAGCCCTGACACCCCCCCCCCAGATGCGCTACCTGCAGAGATGCTCCCACAGTGCAGAGCGTGCCTGGAGGAAATCCCGCTCTGAAGCTGATTTCATTCATTTCAAGGTCATTCTGCAGCCATGCACCTCTACCCTTCACTTGGCCAAAACAAGCCTTCTTCTTATCACTTATAACTACTCTGTCCTCCAACCCTAAACGACTATGATCCACTTTCCACTCTCTCCTCTACCCACCCGCACCTCCCCCCATCTGCATTCAGCGCTCAGGACCTGGCAGACTACTTCCTAAATAAAAAACTCTAACTATCAGAAGCAACATCCCAACCCAAACTAATAATCCACCACCTCCACTCCCAGAAGCCCCCTCTGCCCTTCATCACAGCCAATGAGGAAGTAAACTCCTTACTGTCCTCGTCACATCTCACCACGTGCCCGCTCGACCCCATTCCCTCACATCTAATACCTCCCCTCTCCTCCTCCCTCACCCCTGCTCTCACACACATCTTCAACCTATCTCTCTCCACCAGCTCCTTCCCATCCGCCTTCAAACATGCACAGGTTACTCCTATACTAAAGAAACCGACCCTCGATCCCAACTCTCCATCCAACTACCGCCCTGTATCACTGCTTCCGTTCACTTCTAAGCTCCTGGAAAAAATAGTTTCCAACCCTCTCTCCCTGGCCTCTAATTCCATACTCGACCCCTGCAATCTTGTTTCCATCCCTTATACTCAACGGAAACTGCCCTCACTAAAGTCACCAACGATCTCCTAACTGCTAAAAAAACATGGCCACTATTCTATTCTCATCCTGCTTGACCTCTCGGCTGCTTTCAACACTATCGATCACCCACTCCTTCTAAAGATTCTCAGCTCTCTCGGTCTCTGTGACACTGCACTCTCTTGGATTGACTCTTATCTGTCCAACAGGTCCTTCTCCGTGGCCTTTGCTGGTAACTCCTCTTCATTGCCTTTATCAGTTGGTGTACCTCAAGGCTCTGTCCTAGGTCCTCTGCTCTTCTCTATCTACACCTCCTCCCTGGGCCAAATCATTAACAGCTTTGGCTTCAATTACCTCCTCTATGCTGATGATACTCAGATCTACCTCTCTACTCCTGATCTCTCTCCTCCTGTCCTTTCCAAATTCAACGACTGTTTATCTGGCATCTCCTTCTGGATGGCCTCTCACCACCTAAAAATTAACATGTCCAAGACTCAGGGCCGCCATCAGGGCATTACGCCCAATGCTGCCGTAAGGGGCCTGGGCCCGGTGGGGGCCCGGGCCGCCGGGGGGGATCCCGGGCCCCCGACGGCAGCGGCTTCGCCCTTTAACAGCTCCGGTATCGGACTCGATGAGTCCGAATCCGGAGCTGTGTCCCTGCTGCTGCTGCAGGAGCCGGAGGAGACACTGTGTCTCCTCCGGCTCCTGGCAGCTTCACTTCCTGGCTGGGCGGGGCCAAGCAGCGTGTGAGGGGCCTCCCAAGCACGTTGCTTTGGCTCCGCCCCTCCACTCAGTGAAGCTGCGCGTAGGAGCTGGAGGGACCTGGAAGAAGACAGAAGAAAAGAAGAGAAGAAGATTAAAGAAAAGGTGAAGAAAAGAAGAGCTGAAGAGCAGAAGACAGAAGATAGAAGACAGCGAGTAGTGAGCCAGGGCTAAGACCCAGGGCCCAGACCCCAAGGCCCAGACCCCAAGGCCCAGACCCAGGGCCCAGACCCCTAGGCCCAAACCCAGGACCCAGACCCTAAGGTCCAGACCCCAAGGCCCAGACCCCAAACCCAGGGCCCAGACCCCAAGGCCCAGACCCAGGGCTCAGACACTAGGGTCCAGACCCTAGGGCCCAGACCCTAGGGCCCAGACCCAGGGCCCAGACCCCTAGGCCCAAACCCAGGGCCCAGACCCCCTAGGCCCAAAGCCAGGGCCCAGACCCTAAGACCCAGGGTCCAGGCCCAAACCCAGGGCCCAGACCCCAGGACCGAGACCCTAAGGCCCAGACCCAGGGCCCAGACCCTAGGGCCCAGACCCCAAGGCCCAGGGCCCAGACCCCAAAGCCCAAACCCAGGACCCAGACCCTAAGGCCCAGACCCAGGGCCCAGACCCAGGGCCCAGACCCTAGGGCCCAGACCCCAAGGCCCAGGACCCAGACCCTAAGGCCCAGACCCCAAAGCCCAAACCCAGGGCCTAGACCCCAAGACCCAGACCCTAGGGCCCAGACCCCAGACCCTAGGGCCCAGACCCTAAGGCCCAGACCCTAAGGCCCAGACCCCGGGCCCAGACCCCAAGGCCCAAACCCAGGACCCAGACCCCTGGGCCCAGACCCAGGGCCCAGACCCCTAGGCCCAGACCCAGGGCCCAGACCCCAAGGCCCAGACCCCAAAGCCCAAACCCTAGGCCCAGACCACAGGGCCCAGACCCCAGGGCCCAGACCCCAAGGCCCAGACCCAGACCCCTAGGCCCAAACCCAGGGCCCAGACCCCCTAGGCCCAAACCCAGGACCCAGACCCCAAGGCCCAGACCCCAAGGCCCAGACCCCAAACCCAGGGCCCAGACCCCAAGGCCCAGACCCAGGGCCCAGACACTAGGGTCCAGACCCTAAGGCCCAGACCCTAGGGCCCAGACCCCAAGGCCCAGACCCAGGGCCCAGACCCCTAGGCCCAAACCCAGGGCCCAGACCCCCTAGGCCCAAACCCAGGGCCCAGACCCTAAGACCCAGGGTCCAGACCCCTAGGCCCAAACCCAGGGCCCAGACCCAAGGCCCAGACCCTGGACCCAGACCCCTAGGCCAAACCCAGGGCCAGACCCTAAGGCCCAGACCCTAGGGCCCAGACCCCAAGGCCCAGGACCCAGACCCTAAGGCCCAGACCCCAAAGCCCAAACCCAGGGCCCAGACCCCAAGACCCAGACCCTAGGGCCCAGACCTAAGGCTCAGACCCAGGGCCCAGACCCCAGACCCTAGGACCCAGACCCCAGGGCCCAGACCCCGGGCCCAGACCCCAAGGCCCAAACCCAGGACCCAGACCCCTGGGCCCAGACCCAGGGCCCAGACCCAGGGCCCAGACCCCTAGGCCCAGGACCCAGACCCTAAGGCCCAGACCCAGGGCCCAGACCCCAAGGCCCAGACCCCAAAGCCCAAACCCTAGGCCCAGACCACAGGGCCCAGACCCCAGGGCCCAGACCCCAAGGCCCAGACCCAGACCCCTAGGCCCAAACCCAGGGCCCAGACCCCCTAGGCCCAAACCCAGGACCCAGACCCCAAGGCTCAGACCCAGGGCCCAGACACTAGGGTCCAGACCCTAAGGCCCAGACCCTAGGGCCCAGACCCCAAGGCCCAGACCCAGGGCCCAGACCCCTAGGCCCAAACCCAGGGCCCAGACCCCCTAGGCCCAAACCCAGGGCCCAGACCCTAAGACCCAGGGTCCAGACCCCTAGGCCCAAACCCAGGGCCCAGACCCAAGGCCCAGACCCTGGACCCAGACCCCTAGGCCAAACCCAGGGCCCAGACCCTAAGGCCCAGACCCTAGGGCCCAGACCCCAAGGCCCAGGACCCAGACCCTAAGGCCCAGACCCCCAAAGCCCAAACCCAGGGCCCAGACCCTAGGACCCAGACCCCATGGGTCAAGGCCCAGGGACCAGACCCAGAGACCAGGGCCCAGGCTAGACCCCAGGGACCAGAGCCCAGACCCAGGGACCAGACCCCAGGCCAGACTCAGGGCCCAGACCCAGGGACCAGGCCCAGCCTAGACCCAGACCTCAGGGACCAGACCTCAGGGACCAGACCCCAAGGCCCAGTCCCAGGGACCAGACCCAGACCCAAAGGCCATCATACACAGCCTGTTTCTGTGAGATTTATTGCTGTGGATTCTGTGATACGTTCAGACACACTGCACATTACTGGGAGTTTCATTGCTGTGCTGCTATGTTATGTCCTTTTTTTTTTTGAAGGGGGAGAAAAGCTGTTAGAGGTTGAGGGAGTGCCAGGGGGGGGCCCATCGTGAGGTTTAGTAAGGGGCCCCATCATTTCTGATGGCTGCCCTGCCAAGACTGAACTCCTACTTATTCCTCCCTCCAATGCCTCCCCACCTCCTGACTTCTCTATCACGGTGGAGGGTATCACCATCTCCCCATCAAACCAAGTTCGCTGTCTTGGAGTTACACTTGACTCTGCTCTTTCCTTCATCCCCCACATCAAGTCTCTTTCCTCCTCCTGCCGATACCAACTGCGTAATATTTCCAGAATTCGGCCATTTCTTACCGCTGTCACCACAAAACAACTCATACACGCCCTGGTAATCTCCCGACTCGACTATTGCGCAGCCCCCACTCTCTGGAACGCTCTCCCTCGTACTGTCAGACTTTCCCCTAACTTCTCTTCCTTCAAACGCTCCCTGAAAACATTCCTATTTAGGGAAGCCGACCCCCCAACTCACTGACGCAACCATCAATCACTCTCACCTTACAGTCCTCTCCTCCTGTTTCCAACCCCAACCCTCCCAGATTGTGAGTTCCTACGGGAATAGGGCCTCATCTCCTCCTGTACTGTTTGTCAAATGTTGTTCAATGTATTGTAACCCTGTCTATACTGTGCTTATTGTACAGCGCTGCGGAATATGCTGGCGCTTTATAAATAAAGAATAATAATAATAATAATATTGCAATAATCTCTTATCTGGCCTCCCTCTGTCCCGCCTCTCCCCCCTACAATCCATCCTGAACGCCTCCGCCAGGCTAATTCACCTCACCCGCCGCTCTGTCTCTGCCGCTCCCCTCTGCGAGTCCCTTCACTGGCTACCCATCCACTGCAGAATTAAGTTCAAAATCCTTATCCTTACCTACAAAACCCTCACTAACTCAGCTCCCCACTACCTGTCCTCACTAATCACCAAATACACCCCAGCCCGCTCCCTAAGGTCAAACAGTGACCTGCGCCTAGCTTCTCCCCGCATCACCTCTTCTCATGATAGACTGCAGGATTTCTCACGCGCAGCCCCCACTCTCTGGAACGCTCTCCCTCGTACTGTCAGACTTTCCCCTAACTTCTCTTCCTTCAAACGCTCCCTGAAAACGTTCCTATTTAGGGAAGCCTACCCCCCAACTCACTGACGCAACCATCAATCACTCTCACCTTACAGTCCTCTCCTCCTGTTTCCAACCCCAACCCTCCCAGATTGTGAGTTCCTACGGGAATAGGGCCTCATCTCCTCCTGTACTGTTTGTCAAATGTTGTTCAATGTATTGTAACCCTGTCTGTACTGTGCTTATTGTACAGCGCTGCGGAATATCCTGGCGCTTTATAAAGAATAATAATAATAATATATATAGATGCTGAGTGCATTGGTCAGTTGGAATTACTTAAATAATTCTCCGTGACCTGAGTGGAATCTGGAAACTCCCCGTGTCTTCATACCTGCCGCGCTCTGTTAGTGATTGGTTTGGGGACAATATCTCTGTTTATTATTGTTTTTATTGGCACAGGTCATTATGTCTGGACCGGATACCGTGGCGTCGCACAGCTCATCAATGAGACTTGGGAGGGTCTTGCCGGGTCAGTGGACGCAGCGTTCAGACTTCACCATACAGAGGAGCCACTGCTTCATCAAAGGACGTATGTGTTCAAGGTAATAAATGGAGCAATGGGCCTCTGTACTCGGATACCACCACCTCATGCACCAACATCCACATTCCACCATGGTACAGACATAAAATAAAAGGGATACATGTTAGACACATAGAAGGGTTAAATGGTACAGTCCCAAACCATAGATTGTAAGCTCCTGTGAGCCGGACCCTCTGCTCCCCTAGATTGTAAGCTCCTGTGAGCCGGACCCTCTGCTCCTCTAGATTGTAAGCTCCTGTGAGCCGGACCCTCTGCTCCTCTAGATTGTAAGCTCCTGTGAGCCGGACCCTCTGCTCCCCTAGATTGTAAGCTCCTGTGAGCCGGACCCTCTGCTCCTCTAGATTGTAAGCTCCTGTGAGCCGGACCCTCTGCTCCTCTAGATTGTAAGCTCCTGTGAGCCGGACCCTCTGCTCCTCTAGATTGTAAGCTCCTGTGAGCCGGACCCTCTGCTCCTCTAGATTGTAAACTCCTGTGAGCCGGACCCTCTGCTCCTCTAGATTGTAAGCTCCTGTGAGTCGGACCCTCTGCTCCTCTAGATTGTAAGCTCCTGTGAGCCGGACCCTCTGCTCCTCTAGATTGTAAGCTCCTGTGAGCCGGACCCTCTGCTCCTCTAGATTGTAAGCTCCTGTGAGCCGGACCCTCTGCTCCTCTCTAGATTGTAAGCTCCTGTGAGCCAGACCCTCTGCTCCTCTAGATTGTAAACTCCTGTGAGCCGGACCCTCTGCTCCTCTAGATTGTAAACTCCTGTGAGCCGGACCCTCTGCTCCTCTAGATTGTAAACTCCTGTGAGCCGGACCCTCTGCTCCTCTAGATTGTAAGCTCCTGTGAGCCGGACCCTCTGCTCCTCTAGATTGTAAACTCCTGTGAGCCGGACCCTCTGCTCCTCTAGATTGTAAGCTCCTGTGAGCCGGACCCTCTGCTCCTCTAGATTGTAAGCTCCTGTGAGCCGGACCCTCTGCTCCTCTAGATTGTAAACTCCTGTGAGCCGGACCCTCTGCTCCTCTAGATTGTAAACTCCTGTGAGCCGGACCCTCTGCTCCTCTAGATTGTAAGCTCCTGTGAGCCGGGCCCTCTGCTCCTCTAGATTGTAAACTCCTGTGAGCCGGACCCTCTGCTCCTCTAGATTGTAAGCTCCTGTGAGCCGGACCCTCTGCTCCTCTAGATTGTAAGCTCCTGTGAGCCGGACCCTCTGCTCCTCTAGATTGTAAGCTCCTGTGAGCCGGACCCTCTGCTCCTCTAGATTGTAAACTCCTGTGAGCCGGACCCTCTGCTCCTCTAGATTGTAAGCTCCTGTGAGCCGGACCCTCTGCTCCTCTAGATTGTAAGCTCCTGTGAGCCGGACCCTCTGCTCCTCTAGATTGTAAACTCCTGTGAGCCGGACCCTCTGCTCCTCTAGATTGTAAGCTCCTGTGAGCCGGGCCCTCTGCTCCTCTAGATTGTAAACTCCTGTGAGCCGGACCCTCTGCTCCTCTAGATTGTAAACTCCTGTGAGCCGGACCCTCTGCTCCTCTAGATTGTAAGCTCCTGTGAGCCGGACCCTCTGCTCCTCTAGATTGTAAGCTCCTGTGAGCCGGACCCTCTGCTCCTCTAGATTGTAAACTCCTGTGAGCCGGACCCTCTGCTCCTCTAGATTGTAAGATCCTGTGAGCCGGGCCCTCTTAATAATAAGTCATTCTCTCCCGTCCTCGCCATGGATCACCCGCTTTACTTTCTCCTCGGTCACAGGGCAGCCAGGTGTGGAGTTTCTTTGAGGGGCGCTTAGTGGACGGTTTCCCTCGACCAATCAGCCAGGAGTTCCCAGGAATACCAGACAATCTGGATGCCGCGGTGGAATGTCACGCAGGGGACTGCAAGAGTGACAGCATCATATTTCTCAAAGGTGAGTCACTCGATGGCAAGTGCGGCGTGCTACCAGTCCTGTGGTGTCCTCATGTGTCTGACATGACTGTGTCCTCCCTCCTGTCCCTGCCAGATGGCACTGCATACATATACAGCCCCATGGAAAACCCGCCGGTCAAGGTCCGTCAATGGATCGCTCTTGGGAACTGTACGGCCACTGTTCGCTGGATGGAAAGATACTACTGCTTCAATGGTGTCAACTTCACCGGCTTCAACCCTGTGACCGGAGAGGTCCTCTCGTCCAAAATTCTGGATGCTAGGGACTACTTCATGAGCTGCCCTGGACGAGGTAAGATGGGGAATCCGTTATTCTGTGTATATCCTGTACTCTCCTCACTCACTATATCTTCATAATGACCTGGAGCTGCTGGTACAGGAGGTCCTGCAGGTGAGATACCTCAATCATTTCACAATGATCCCTGAGAGGAGGACCACATGTGTGATACTAATGTGCAGCCAGCAAGGGGCCATCGCCTTTACAGCTCCGAACGAAGGATTATTTCAGCAGAGAGAGGTGATATGACCAACTGGCACCCGTGAAACATGAACCTCTTGAGCAATCTCGTGTCCTCACCACCAGTAGAGTCATGCCAGATGACAGCACCAGGCCTCTCAACTCGTTTTAAGCCCTCTCCTCCTTTTCTCTAATCCTCCTCCTGTCCTTCTCAGGCCACGGGAACAAACTAAACGCCACCCTTATGTCCATCAAAAACCGGTGCAGCGGGCGATCCTTTGGGGCCTTCACGTCTGATGACAAAGACCGCACCTACGGATTTCGAGGTGAGCTTGAGTGAATGGCATTGCCTGGTCTGTGTTCATACAGGATGTCATGGCCACCATGATTTGTGAGCTCAGATAGAGACCAGGGTATCATTACAGGGGATGGAACTCAGAAGGAACGGCCACACACATCGGTCAAAGTAATCTGATGCTCAGGACGTAATAGCTGGTCCAGTGGAGCCAGGATAGACTAGACTCACAGCCAAAAAATACCCAAAAAAGGCATGGGTGAGGGCAGGGGGTTCTTTGCTCCAGCCTTGTAAGTTCTAGGACTTGGCAAGGGTCTCACCAGGCACCAGCTGGACGATCCTGGTCACCTTTGTCCAGCTGGACTCATAGATCTGTACCTTCAATCTGCAGTTATAAGGGAGTTGCGTGTAGGCTGCTCCCGCGGTGCGAGTCCTGCTTATGATAGATAACACTGATCATACCGGGCTCTTCTCTCCATCCAGACGGCTGGTATTTCCGCTTGGACAGCAGTAAGGACGGGTGGCACGCCTGGCCCATGAACCACAAGTGGAAAACTATAAAAGGACAGGTGGACGCAGTCTTCAACTGGGAGAACAAGATGTATTTCATCCAGGTATGGTCATGTCAGTGGGTCAGTGGGGCGGGCTCCGGCGTCCGAAGCTGTGTCTTCCTGCCACTCTGCCATGTCTGGAAAATCTGATTAATGAAGGACCTGGAGTCCTGTCTGCTGCGAGCCTGACCCACCTCTCCCGACACAACTTACCCAAAATGCAGCGACGGTCGCATCCTGCGCAGCTTTCACCACAGCCGTCACTGGAGTTTCAGTCAAATTTGTCCATCGTTGTTGTTACCGTTGTCTCTGCTGATTTATAATCCCCGCTGTATACTCCCCGGTGTCAGAACCTGATTCCCGGAGAAAGCGGCAGGTCACTCGTTTTATGGAAGAATAGCGCCGGGACCCTCGGTCACCGTTGTTCACCATTGTGTGATGTAACTTGGCCGGCCGGCGCTGCATTGTTTGTGTCTGGATCACTCGAGTTCGCTGTAGCTGTAAACATTGGTACTTGTTGACTTACCCCCTTGTAGTGATTTGGGAATCTCTTTGCGCGTTGGTTAAGGGCAGGTATTGGGGTATCAGGGGAGGTATTTGGGTAATAAGGCAAAATGGGGTAATAGGGCAGGTACTGTCATGGTCTGGGCAACCTCATCTCTTCCTATGGATTCCAATATCACCTGTACTCTGACGACACCCAAATCTACCTTTCCTCTCCCGATCTCTCTCCTCCAGTGTTGGACCGTGTTACTGCCGGCCTATCAGCTGTCCCTGACTGGATGACTTCCCGTTTCCTACAGCTCAACCTCTCTAAAACTGAATTTCTCATCTTCCCTCCCTCTAAAACCTCCATTACTGCACCCATTTCCCTTCAGGTGAATGATGCCACCGTTACTTCAACCTCTCAGGCTCGCTGACTCGGGATCCTCAAAGACCCTGATCTCTCCTTTACTCCTCACATTCAGTCACTGACCAAATCCTGCTACTTCCACCTAAAAAAACATTGCGCGACCGACCCTGTCATAATCAGGACTCGGCTAAAAGGCTCATAGAAAATGTGGGCAGATAAGAACCTTTCGGCCCATCTAGTCGCCCAATTACATGGATACTTAACCTGGATTTATCTTTTGTTTAGGATAGCCTTATGCCTATCCCATGCTTGCTTAAATTCAATTACTGTTTTGGCCTCTACCACTTCAACTGGAAGACTGTTCCATGTATTCACCACCCTCTCAGTAAAATAATGCTTCCTGATGTTACTTTTAAACCTTTGCCCCTCTAATCTAAGACTATGTCCTCTTGTTTTGCTACTTTGTTTCCTTTTAAATATACTCCCTTCCTCTACCTTGTGGATTCCCTTTACGTATTTAAATGTTTCTATCATATCTCCTCTGTCTCGTCTTTTTTCCAAGCTGTACATGTTAAGATCATTAAGCCTTTCCTGGTAACTTTTCTCCTTCAAGCCGTACACCATTTTAGTAGCCCTTCTCTGAACTCTCTCTAAGATGTCTATATCCTTCTGGAGATACGGTCTCCAGTACTGCACACAGTACTCCAAGTGAGGTCTCACCAGTGCTCTGTACAGTGGCATGAGCACTTCCCTTTTCCTACTGCTAATACCTCTCCCTACACAACCAAGCATTCTGCCAGCATTTCCAAGCATTCTGCCAGCATTTCCTGCTGCTCTATTACATTGACTACTTACCCTTAGATCCTCTGAAATAATAACCCCTAAATCCCAACCCTCAGATGTAGCAAATATTCTATATTCAGCCCTTGGGTTTTTACGTCCCAGGTGCATTATCTTGCACTTATCCACATTAAAACTCAATTGCCACAGCTCCCACCATTTTTTTAGTTTACCTAAATCATTTGTCATTTGGCTGATCCCTCCAGGAACGTCAACCCTGTTGCAAATCTTTGTGTCATCAGCAAAAAGACATACTTTACCATTAATACCTTCTGCAATATCACTAATAAAAATATTAAATAGAATGGGTCCAAGTACTGACCCCTGAGGTACCCCACTGGTAACAAGACCTTGCGCCGAATAAACTCCATTTACCACAACCCTCTATTGTCTGTCACTCAGCCACTGCCTAATCCATTCAACAATATTGGAATCTAAACTCAAAGATTGCAATTTATTGATAAGCCTTCTATGCGGAACAGTATCAAAAGCCTTACTGAAATCTAAATAAGCAATGTCTACTGCACCACCTGTGTCTATTATTTTTGTTACCCAATCAAAAAAATCAATAAGATTAGTTTGGCATGATCTCCCTGAGGTAAACCCATGTTGTTTCTGATCCTGTAATCTATGTGTTTTTAGATGTTCAACAATCCTTTCCTTTAACATGGTTTCCATTAATTTCCCCACTACTGACGTAAGACTAACTGGCCTATAGTTCCCCGATTCCTCCCTACTACCCTTCTTGTGAATGGGCACAACATTTGCTAATTTCCAGTCTTCTGGGCTGACTCCCGTTAACGATTTTGCTATTACACCACTAAGCTCTTTTAATAATTTAGGGTGGATCCCATCACGCCCCATTGACTTATTTGTCTTTACTTTAGACATCTGCTGTAGAACCTCCTCCTCTGTAAACTGATATGTAAATGTCTCTTTAGTGTTTCCTCCTAACTGAGGTCCCTTTCCTTCCTTTTCGTCTGCAAAGACTGAACAAAAATATTCATTGAGGCAGTCATCGAGACTTTTATCCTCTTCTACATACCTTCCTTCCTTTGTTTTTAATCTAACTAATCCTTGTTTTACTTTTCTTTTCTCGTTTATGTATCTAAAAAATGTTTTGTCCCCCTTTTTTACTGACGGAGCTATTTTCTCTTCTGCGTGTTGGAAGCTCTTATAAATTGCTTTGCCTCTTTCTGCCTAATTTTATAGGTAATCTTCTGCCTAATCTCATCCAAACTCTTATTTCCCACCTTGACTACTGTAACCTCCTTCTCTCTGGCTTTAAGATATCCCAGATTTTCCCTCTGCAGTTTGTAATGAACCCCTGTGCCAGACTTCTACACCTCACCTCCCGCACCTCTCACGGCTCCCTTCCCTCACCTCTCACACATCACACTTCACCTCCCGCTCCTCACACTTCACCTCCCGCTCCTCACACTTCACCTCCCGCTCCTCACACCTTACCTCCTGCACCTCTCACATCCTGCACCTCTCACACCTCACATCCCACACCTCACATCCCGCACACCTCCCAACTTTGTCAGTCTCTACACTGGCTCCTGTTTCCTTTAGAATCCAAATCATTATATTCAGGGTTATTCAAAGAGATTTGAAAAGTCACTACACGTTTGTTGACTTTTCGTTCCCTGCACTTCGGGGCAATTCGGCGATTCTAGTTTGCAACACCCACCGAAACAGCTGGATTAACCCCGCCGAACACGCCAGAAAAATCAGACTAGTCGCTGATCACAGCGCAGAGCAGCCGCCGGAAAAACCTGACACCGCAGATGAACGAGGTTAAAACCCCCCCCCCAAAAAAAAACCAGTAGGCTTGAAAGTTTAAAAATTAAAACGCTGTTTGCAAAAAACTACTGAACGAAAATGTCTGAAATTTACATAAAATCCAATGAATGATAATAAAAGGTTCTGTTACAGAACAAAACTACTTAAAAAGAAAACACGAAAAAGTTTGCCAAAAACATCCCTAAAAGTGCCTAAAAGATCCCAAAGAATCTATAAATAAAGAGACTTTTTGCTGCAGAATATTATAATGAACGGTTTATTAGATATTGAATTAAAACGGGAATATTTTTAACATTGAAGCCTATGGGATTCTCCTGAATAAATTTGCCGAATGAAACCACCGAATGGCAGGACATTAGGGGAACTTTTCACTGCTGGTTTGTGTTCTCTGAATAGATGAAGCATTGCTTCTCTATGGGGATTTCACTGCCCTCGAACAGGCACCGAACAGGCACCGTATGTTCAGGCAATTCGCCAGGATTTGGTGTATTGCCTGCTCTCTGAATAGCCGAATGGCCAGGAAAGGTAACGGTTCGCTGAATTTCACCGTTCCGTTACCTTTCGGGGCCAGATCGGCTCTCTGAGTAACCCTGTATATTGCTCACATAGAAAGCTCTCCATGCTGCGCCGCTGCCTACATCTCCTCCCTTACTAGCAGGTACATCCCACCCTGACCACTTCACTTGGCCAATGATCTGATGCTATCAGCTCCTCGTACTTGCACCCCCAACTCCCACCTTCAGGACTTCTCCCGAGCTGCCCCTTTTCTATGGAACTCCCTCCCCCGCAACATCAGACACTCCCCGTCTCTCCAGTCCTTCAAGAAGTCTCTGAAAACACATTACTTTAGAGAAGCCTAATCGGCTCACTCCATGATCCCCCTGTTTATTTCCTGCTGCATCTTCCCCACAGCCCACATATTCTTTATTTACCCTCACTTAGTGTGTCACTCCTCTCCTCTTAGATTGTAAGCTCTGGGGCAGGGTCCCCTCTCCTCTTAGATTGTAAGCTCTGGGGCAGGGTCCCCTCTCCTCTTAGATTGTAAGCTCTGGAGCAGGGTCCCCTCTCCTCTTAGATTGTAAGCTCTGGGGCAGGGTCTCCTCTCCTCTTAGATTGTAAGCTCTGGGGCAGGGTCCCCTCTCCTTTTAGATTGTAAGCTCTGGAGCAGGGTCCCCTCTCCTCTTAGATTGTAAGCTCTGGGGCAGGGTCCCCTCTCCTCTTAGATTGTAAGCTCTGGGGCAGGGTCCCCTCTCCTCTTAGATTGTAAGCTCTGGAGCAGAGTCCCCTCTCCTCTTAGATTGTAAGCTCTGGAGCAGAGTCCCCTCTCCTCTTAGATTGTAAGCTCTGGGGCAGGGTCCCCTCTCCTCTTAGATTGTAAGCTCTGGGGCAGGGTCCCCTCTCCTCTTAGATTGTAAGCTCTGGGGCAGGGTCCTCTCTCCTCTTAGATTGTAAGCTCTGGGGCAGGGTCCCCTCTCCTCTTAGATTGTAAACTCTGGAGCAGGGTCCCCTCTCCTCTTAGATTGTAAACTCTGGAGCAGGGTCCCCTCTCCTCTTAGATTGTAAATTCTGGGGCAGGGTCCCCTCTCCTCTTAGATTGTAAGCTCTGGAGCAGGGTCCCCTCTCCTCTTAGATTGTAAGCTCTGGGGCAGGGTCCCCTCTCCTCTTAGATTGTAAGCTCTGGGGCAGGGTCCCCTCTCCTCTTAGATTGTAAGCTCTGGAGCAGGGTCCCCTCTCCTCTTAGATTGTAAGCTCTGGAGCAGGGTCCCCTCTCCTCTTAGATTGTAAGCTCTGGGGCAGGGTCCCCTCTCCTCTTAGATTGTAAGCTCTGGGGCAGGGTCCCCTCTCCTCTTAGATTGTAAGCTCTGGGGCAGGGTCCCCTCTCCTCTTAGATTGTAACTCTGGAGCAGGGTCCCCTCTCCTCTTAGATTGTAAGCTCTGGGGCAGGGTCCCCTCTCCTCTTAGATTGTAAGCTCTGGCAGGGTCCCCTCTCCTCTTAGATTGTAAGCTCTGGAGCAGAGTCCCCTCTCCTCTTAGATTGTAAGCTCTGGAGCAGGGTCCCCTCTCCTCTTAGATTGTAAGCTCTGGGGCAGGGTCCCCTCTCCTCTTAGATTGTAAGCTCTGGGGCAGGGTCCCCTCTCCTCTTAGATTGTAAGCTCTGGGGCAGGGTCCCCTCTCCTCTTAGATTGTAAGCTCTGAGGCAGGGTCCCCTCTCTCTTAGATTGTAAGCTCTGGAGCAGGGTCCCCTCTCCTCTTAGATTGTAAGCTCTGGGGCAGGGTCCCCTCTCCTCTTAGATTGTAAGCTCTGGAGCAGGGTCCCCTCTCCTCTTAGATTGTAAGCTCTGGGGCAGGGTCCCCTCTCCTCTTAGATTGTAAGCTCTGGGGCAGGGTCCTCTCTCCTCTTAGATTGTAAGCTCTGGAGCAGGGTCCTCTCTCCTCTTAGATTGTAAGCTCTGGAGCAGAGTCCCCTCTCCTCTTAGATTGTAAGCTCTGGGGCAGGGTCCCCTCTCCTCTTAGATTGTAAGCTCTGGAGCAGGGTCCCCTCTCCTCTTAGATTGTAAGCTCTGGAGCAGGGTCCCCTCTCCTCTTAGATTGTAAGCTCTGGGGCAGGGTCCCCTCTCCTCTTAGATTGTAAGCTCTGGGCAGGGTCCCCTCTCCTCTTAGATTGTAAACTCTGGGGCAGGGTCCCCTCTCCTCTTAGATTGTAACTCTGGAGCAGGGTCCCCTCTCCTCTTAGATTGTAAGCTCTGGGGCAGGGTCCCCTCTCCTCTTAGATTGTAAACTCTGGGGCAGGGTCCCCTCTCCTCTTAGATTGTAAGCTCTGGAGCAGGGTCCCCTCTCCTCTTAGATTGTAAGCTCTGGAGCAGGGTCCCCTCCTCTTAGATTGTAAACTCTGGGGCAGGGTCCTCTCTCCTCTTAGATTGTAAGCTCTGGAGCAGGGTCCCCTCTCCTCTTAGATTGTAAGCTCTGGAGCAGGGTCCTCTCACCTACTGTTGTGTTAAACCTGTATATTTCTTTTTCTGGCCCCCATTGTACAGCGCTACAGAACGTGTTGGCGCTTTATAAAAGCTTGTAACGGTCATGCCGGAGTAAGAGTTGCTGAGGGGATATTTGTGCTTTTCGTTCCTGTATTGTTGGTGGGGGGGTCAGTAGATTTTTCTGTCACCTTTTGTTCTCCAGGTCTACATGGCCTGATCGGTGGATAATGATGATGTCACAGAGGGTCACACCCCACCCCCCCGCCCTTTACATATTCGGGCGTTTATTAGTTGTCATTTTTCCCCTTTATTCAGCCCTCTCGGGAATGCACACCTTTCGGGAGCGCGCACACCTCTCGGGAATGCACACACCCTTGTGTCTACCAGCACCTGATTGTCCCTCAGAGGTGCATCTTTTGCTTCACTTCCTTTCTGTTCCCTTTCTTTCATTCAGTCATTACTCCCGCCCCACCTCTCCAACAGATGAGCAAGACCAACTTAGCACCTGGTGCAGCTTGCTATGTACCCCCATAAATTTCAGCCATCGAACATATCGGCCGAAGATGGTATGGAGGGGTGACGCTATTCAGTTTGGTAATGTCGAGGGATGACTTACCTTTGTTTGTTTGCCTATCCCCCATGTGTGTTGTCCCCTTGACAACTCAAAATAGAGTCAGTGTAAATTCACTTAACAAGGAGTTCCTGCTATTGACTGGGTGTGATTGGGACAGAATTAGTACTCCTTCACGTTACTGATTTTGAGAGGAAGCCTTTCTGCATGGGGATACCCACCTTGTCACAACTGACATTCAAGGGCTTGACTCCATTAATCATGGAGCGTGCTGCAGGTTTTGCTGAGGCCAAACATAAGCCTCCAATCACTAGAGGACCCGGATGTGCATGGCACTCACAGTTTTGGGATATTGTTGGGATATGGGAAGTCAGTTTGAGGGATCGGGAAATGCTCACGGGTGCGGCAGCAGAGGGCTCATCCCCGAAACTGCAAGAGCTACAAGGTTTTCCGTGTCTCACACAGCTCAGCCTGGAGGTAGAGTAACCAGCTCAGGTGGTTGTTTTTTTATGGGGATTATATAGACCATAACGTGGTGCACACAGCCCATTCTATGGTGCAGCTGGAGAGTGAGTTGATTGTTGGGCATAGGTCCCGATCTGACCACATGGGAACGTGTTAAAATGCAAGGCTGAAGGAGCTTCATCACAGGAACCCACACAACATTTTGGTCTTGAAGACCTTTCTTAAATGTACAGACTGAACCGTGAGGTGGGTTCCCGTGATAAAGCTCCTTCAGCTTTGCAGGCACCAATTTCTCAAGAATTTACTGACCTGGTCAAGTGTTGGCCACTTCGGTTCCATGACCCCCCCCCCCACCGCTTGTCAGGAAGATATTTCCCGACATAAACGCAAGTGCAACTCCTGCTTAGTTTAATGATTGAGGGAACTAGTACAAGAGTCCAGTCTGGGGCACGGTATCTCATTTTGTGGGGTACAGGAGTCCAGTCTGGGGCACGGTAGCTCATTTTGTGGGGTACAGGAGTCCAGTCTGGGGCACGGTAGCTCATTTTGTGGGGTACAGGAGTCCAGTCTGGGGCACGGTATCTCATTTTGTGGGGTACAGGAGTCCAGTCTGGGGCACGGTATCTCATTTTGTGGGGTACAGGAGTCCAGTCTGGAGCACGGTATCTCATTTTGTGGGGTACAGGAGTCCAGTCTGGGGCAGAGTAGCTCATTTTGTGGGGTACAGGAGTCCAGTCTGGGGCACAGTAGCTCATTTTGTGGGGTACAGGAGTCCAGTCTGGGGCACGGTAGCTCATTTTGTGGGGTACAGGAGTCCAGTCTGGGGCATGGTAGCTCATTTTGTGGGGTACAGGAGTTCAGTGGGCATGGTAGCTCATTTTGTGGGGTACAGGAGTCCAGTCTGGGGCACGGTATCTCATTTTGTGGGGTACATGAGTCCAGTCTGGGGCACGGTAGCTCATTTTGTGGGGTACAGGAGTCCAGTCTGGGGCACGGTAGCTCATTTTGTGGGGTACAGGAGTCCAGACTGGGGCACGGTAGCTCATTTTGTGGGGTACAGGAGTCCAGTCTGGGGCACGGTAGCTCATTTTGTGGGGTACAGGAGTCCAGTCTGGGGCACGGTAGCTCATTTTGTGGGGTACAGGAGTCCAGTCTGGGGCACGGTAGCTCATTTTGTGGGGTACAGGAGTCCAGTCTGGGGCACGGTAGCTCATTTTGTAGGGTATGGATATTATAAATTGGGGTTTAATGAATATTTCTGTCTTTGTCCCAGGGATCCCAGGTCTATATATATTTAACGGGTCAGATGTACATCCCGGTTCTCGGATACCCTAAGCCTGTGCTGGAAGAATTGGGGGTGACTGAGGTCGATGCGGCTTTTACTTGTCCTTTCTCCAGTGAGCTGTATGTCATCAGAGGTGAGTGTGACCGCAGGTACTAGACATGTGCGTTGGTTTTTCATATCAATTTGTTGTTTCGGGAGATTACTAATTTGTATTTCGTATTGTTTTGTTATTTTGTATCGATTCGTTATTTAGTTTTGATTCATTATTTCGGAATGTTTAAACGGATTAATTAATTACTTAAAGGTTAGAAAACCATGTGTAATCCCCCTGTCCTTAAAGGTTAAAAAAACCATGTGTAATCCCCATGTCCTTAAAGGTTAAAAAAACCATGTGTAATCCCCCTGTCCTTAAAGGTTGGTGCTGGGCACTAGCACTAAATTTCCATGGGCATGACTTGAAACAGGAGCTGGTGTACCTTGCTTACGATTCCTCAAAGAGAAAAGGAAGATGCTCTGTGCAAACAGAAAAAGTAGGTGAGGAAGGTCTTCTCACATTTGGTGGTGCCTGTTCTGCTAAAAAGGCACAAACATCAGTCGGTGGATTTTAGGAGGCACGATTCTCCTTCTCGGACTCCAAAGAAGCCGGAGATCAAGAGTGATGTTCTCCCAGGGTTTCCAATAACGAATACTCAGGAATCCACAGCGGCTTTATTAAAAAACATATAATACACCGCAAACGCGTTTCGCTGGACGCAGCTTCATCAGGGGGTGTAGTTTCAAAGATGACAAAGTCGCTTTAAATATCCGTGTCTCTAGTTTTGATTTTGCGCCGGTTTAATTCTCCTTATTTCTGGATAGTCGGCTTCGATTTGCGCATGCGTACAGACCGTGTAACCATATAAAATATAAAGTATATATAGTTCCTTTTACACAATGTCATCCCTGTAAAAAGTTGCCTTACATCTCTACAAAGAAGAAGGACCTAGAGAAACTAACATGATTCCATGTTCAATACAAGGAGGATTAAATCGAAATTCCTATATGGTATTTTAAGTTATTCTATCGGCAGCACATATATCATATTACCGCTTGCAGAGCGCCTATATATACACAAATGACTTGTACAGGTTATGTCTCACACAAGCACCATTAACACCAAAATAAAGGGTAAATCCGTTAACATCTTCTATTAGAGAATAAATTAACATCATTTAAACCAAAATTAACTATCGGTATGTGTAGAGCGGGAAACCTAAAACATAAGCGACACATAGCGGACGTATAAAAAATGGGGGTAATTCCTCCATCACTCATCTTGAAACCCAGTGGGTATGATATGCGCATCAAGATATACGCTGCACTTAACCAGTATTGTCCTGCCAAAGTTTTGGGAAGCAATATTGTTATGTCCGGATCAGTATGGCATATATATATATATATCAATGGATACTATATTACTAAAATAATCTATAGCAGCATTGAGCATCTAATATAGGGATGTCCCTGTATAAAGAAAATCTTCTATGAAGATACGGATATAGCATATTAACTTAAGGACATAAGGTATAAATGTATGGAAGATGAGGAGAATTCAGTCACAAAACATTTCAGAGCACAATGGGTTAAGATAACGCTAAAGAGGTGCGCTAGCATGTCTCATAGAACCAATTCTAAGGAACGAATGAAAATGCTTCAAAGAGCCTCATACGTACAGCATCAACTTAGAATGAAATCTATATTCCGGTAACATTATGAAAAGAAGGTAAAAACCAGGAATTAGCGGCGCAAATAATATTAAATCAGAATTCAGGGCTAGGGAACAAAAAAAGGGCCCGTATAATCCCTTTTATAAATGTGAATAAAAGCCTCTACAGGATTCAATCACATGTCAGTCCATGCGGTGTGTAAATAACTCGATTAGATCGCGCTCGGACGGTAAGATTGAAAAGTCGTTACGGCGCAGCAAAATAAATCGATACTATTTAACTGATCCTAAATGAAGACGCGATCTTATGGGAAGGTTATTATTAAGAGAAATGTAAACTTAGCATTAATAAAAGCTTAACAACATTGAATACTATTCAATTTATTTATAAATGACCTTGAGATAGGCATTGAAAGTCATGTATCAGTGTTTGAGAGATGACACAAAACTAGGAAAAGTAATACAATGTGAGCAGGATGTTACAGTATGTGCAGGTGATACAATGTGAGCAGGATGTTACAGTATGTGCAGGTGATACAATGTGAGCAGGATGTTACTTCGCTGCAGAGGGATTTAGATAGATTGGGGGACTGGGCACTTAAATGGCAGATGAAATTTAATCTAGATAAATGTAAAGTTATGCACTTTGGAGTGAAGAACACACAAGTAATTTATACCCTAAATGGTACGGAGTTAGGGAAATCCAAGCAGGAGAAGGATTTGGGAATAATCATAGACTTCAAACTAAGTAACAATGTGCAATGTCAAACAGCAGCCGCCAAGGCCAGCAAAGTATTGGCATGCATTAAAAGGGGAGTTCACTCACGGGATGAAAACATAATTTTGCCTCTGTATAAATCAATGGTCAGGCCGCACCTTGAATATGCCGTGTGATTTTGGGCACCTGTCTTAAAAAAAGATATTATAGCGCTAGAAAAAGTGCAGAGACGGGCAACTAAATTAATAAGGGGGATGGAAGGGTTAAGTTATGAGGAAAGACTAACAAGCTTAAACCTGTTTAGTTTAGAGAAAAGGCGCCTTAGAGGGGATCTGATAACCTTATATAAATATATACGGCGCCTTAGAGGGGATCTGATAACCTTATATAAATATATACGGTGCCTTAGAGGGGATCTGATAACCTTATATAAATATATACGGGGCCATTATCAACCATTGTCTGATAACCTATTCATTAACAGGACTATACACAGGACAAGGGGTCATCCATTTAGACTGGAAGAAAGAAAATTTAGCTTAAAGCATAGGAAGGGTTATTTTACGGTGAGAACAATAAAGCTGTGGAATTCTCTGCCTGTTGAGGTGGTTGGGTCAGAGTCTGTACAGACTTTTAAAAAACGACTGGATGACTTCCTGCAGACACAGAATATTAAGGGTTATAATATTTAATATGTGGGTAAAAGCTTCTTGATCCAAGGAGAAATCTGACGCCATTCTGGGGTCAAGAAGGAATGTTTCCCAGTATGTTGCATATTGGCAAGCATTCAGACTGGGTTTTTGCCTTCTTTTGGATCAACAGCAGTAGGTTATGTGGGAGAGGCTGAACCCGATGGACGCATGTCTTTTTTCAGCCTATATAACTATGTAACTATGTAACATCTGATGGACACATAAAAAACGTTTAAATCCCAAGAAGTGCAGCATATACATAAAATAAGCAATGTTCTATTGTCAGAGCAATTTACCCTTTATTTTGGTGTTAATGGTGCTTGTGTGAGACATAACCTGTACAAGTCATTTGTGTATATATAGGCGCTCTGCAAGCGGTAATATGATATATGTGCTGCCGATAGAATAAGTTAAAATACCATATTGGAATTTCGATTTAATCCTCCTTGTATTGAACATGGAATCATGTTAGTTTCTCTAGGTCCTTCTTCTTTGTAGAGATGTAAGGCAACTTTTTACAGGGATGACATTGTGTAAAAGGAACTATATATATACTTTATATTTTATATGGTTACACGGTCTGTACGCATGCGCAAATCGAAGCCGACTATCCAGAAATAAGGAGAATTAAACCGGCGCAAAATCAAAACTAGAGACACGGATATTTAAAGCGACTTTGTCATCTTTGAAACTACACCCCCTGATGAAGCTGCGTCCAGCGAAACGCGTTTGCGGTGTATTATATGTTTTTTAATAAAGCCGCTGTGGATTCCTGAGTATTCGTTATTGGAAACCCTGGGAGAACATCACTCTTGATCTCCGGCTTCTTTGGAGTCCGAGAAGGAGAATCGTGCCTCCTAAAATCCACCGACTGATGTTTGTGCCTTTTTAGCAGAACAGGCACCACCAAATGTGAGAAGACCTTCCTCACCTACTTTTCCTGTTTGTCTGCACAGAGCATCTTCCTTTTCTCTCTTTGAGGAATCGTAAGCAAGGTACACCAGCTCCTGTTTCAAGTCATGCCCATGGAAATTTAGTGCTAGTGCCCAGCACCAACCTTTATTCCGCGGATTTGGGGATTCGCCGCCTCTGCTTGCTAGAGGCAGCTGCACTTATGAACTTGGCAATCACCACCGTTATCAAATCAAAGGATTCCTAAGATTGGAGGGATTTAATAATCCTCTATTGATTATGTGTGGTTTCAGCTTTAATTTTGTTAGCACTTTATTATATACTAGCTTTTTGCCGGCGGCTTCGCTCGCGTGGATTTTAGGATTTGTTAAAATAGTTTTTTAAAAGAAACTTGAGGTTTTTTTGGTAGAATCCCCCTCCCCCCCCCCTCACTTGGGATTTTTGGAAAATTGTAAAACACGTGTTTTTTTCGTTTTTTTCAAGAAGAATGTAAGTGCCAAATTTCACACCTGTAACATCTTTGGTTTTTGAAATCTAGGTATACTGATAAAAGTATTCAACTCCTCCTTTTTGCCCCCCTCCCACTGAATTTTTGGAAAATGGTAAAATAGGTGTTTTTGTATTTTTCAAGATGAATCTTGTTATGGAAAGTTTGGTGTTTGCGCATAAAGTCCTGGTGCACTAAAAAGGTACACTTCAGTATTAAAGTGCGCCCAGTACAAACAAATCCGTCACTATAAAAATACACGCTATATCTAGCTCTTTCTGTATAAGAACGAAGTACTTCTCTATCCCAACAGGAATCAGACAAACACGCTGCTTCAAGCTGGAAAATCCTGTGGCCAAGTGAGCTGTGGCTCCTGGATTGTTTAATTTATTAGACAATCGCACATGCCCAGTAGCCCCCTGGCTGTACAACAGAGAGCCAGGTTGCCCAGTAAATACATTTACATATCAAAAGGACAGGGGCGTGGACCAGAATGACCGACTGGCCTCCAGGAGATGACTCATCCCTGAGCCATGTCCATGATCCCCGTCAGCCATGTTTGTCCCCCTCCCCCCGTCACTCGTCAATACGGACCCCATTCAGATACTGCTCAGAGTGATCAGTATCTGAGTGAAGATCAATCTACTTGTTCCTACGGGTTATTGACATATCTGCGGGGACAAATACAGTTATTATCTCAACACGGTACCAGTGTTGAGACAAGGCTTAAATGTCTTAAAAGCAGGTATGTCTCTAAACCCAAAAGAAGGTTTTCATACTGACGGTTTTGCCGCTGGTTTGGATTTAAAACCACATTCAAATCCAACACAGGGAGACAGATGACAGAACTTATAAAACACGCACATCCTAGAATATAATGTCCACATAATAAAATTTCCACGACAATCTAAATACCAAATTTTCACATCTGTAGCATCTTCTGTTTGAGCTATAGGTAACCTGTTTAAAATATTCAACCCCCTTAGGGGCGGAGTTTCCAAAAATCCTTCCTTAGTGGGTGCCTACATCATAAAAACAGGGCACCTTCCTAAACGGTTTCAGCTGGGCGTTGATGAGTCAGTCAGGACTCTCACGTTTATATATATATAGATATCAGATTGCACAAAGTGTTTGAAGGGGAACGTTCCAGGAATACATGGTTTTTACCACTAGAGGGCACTGCTTCCTTATGTGAAACCCTTTAGTAGTTATATTTTAGTGTTACAGTATCTTTTTATTGTCAACGTTTACAAGCTATTATATAGAGTTACACTATAACGATATTAGTGTACACACAGTACATCAACACGAAGTCATGCACTTTAATGATCACTTGATGCACTTTATTGCACTACCCTATGCACTTTATATGTAATTTATTAACTTGCACTTATCAGAAATTTGATCACGGTCCTATTAATCATTAAAGTTTGTTCAGTATTTGCACAACGCTGCAAAATTTCTTAACCCATATTTGGTTTAAGAGAGCGGCTATATCTCACTATAAATCATTTGAAGTCCTGCCCAGCACTTTCATAAATCTATCCAACAAGTCCACCTATATTTTTCCCTGAGTATAAGGAACAGATCCATTAGTGGCGCCACTTACACATCTGCTTCCCCCTGTCCATGGCTGTGAAATATGTTTCAGCACCAATGACAGCACCTGCCGAACGCAGCCAGTCTGAAGGAAAGAAAAAACCCTGTTGCATTTGGCAAAGAAAAGGAGCCTTGTCGTTTTAAAATGATTGGGAATCCAAAAATGTCACCAAAAACAATTCTCCAAATTAAAAAAACATCTATAAATAGAGACTTTTTTGCTGCAGATTAAAATAATAAACGGTTAAAAATATTCCCGTTTTAATACAATATCTAATTTAACATTGAAACCTATGGGATTCGCCTGAATAAACCTGTCGAACGAAACCACTGAACATCAGGGCATTTCACTGACATTTCTCTGCTGTTCAATGTGAATAGATTAACCATTGCTTCAGTGCTAAGTGAAACGGTATAACGAATCGATTGATAAAAACTGAATCGATTCATTATATTCCATTTAGTTTTTGTTCCGTTTTGGACGAAATTGATTCGTTATTTCAGAAACGCTTTCAAAATATGAATTGTTAGAATTTCATCCAAATTGAAAGTCGGAACGAAACGCACATATCTAGCAGAGACCATGCATGATTTTGTGACGGAGATTTGGGCTTTGACAGCACGTGTCTGATGACATATATTGGCCTGTAATCTGAGTCGGGTGCAAACCTGACCAGAGCCTGGAAAACTTACCAATCACCCCAGACTTTGAGTTGAGACGGTGAGTTGGTTATTTGTCCACACGTCTCAGAGTCCAGCCCAAGAGACTTATGAGGTCTGTGTGGGTGTTTTACTAGACCTGGGCTGTGACACCCCTTCACTTCCTGTAGCGTGTTATGTCACAGCCTGCGCCGCTCCTCCCTTTAACCTCTCTATGTCATTTGTGAACAGGTAACAAGTTGAGGATGGTGGATCTCAAGGAAAGCCCCCGCGTTCCCAGCGAGGAGAAGACCATCATCAACACTGAAGTGGACAGTGCCATGTGCAACACTCATGGGATCTACCTCTTCCAGGGCCCCCACCATTACTGGTACCGGAACGTGCAGGACCTGGTATCTGCCACTGAGCTCCCCAAGGCTGGCAACGTCGCCACTCAGTTCTTTGACTGTTAGAAGCCGGTCCTCGATCCGCAGGGACCTCCTGTATGGGCACAGATTGTATATTCTATGACGAGGCTTGATGAGGCCATTTATTATATATGATGAAGATCCAGGATCCTGGCCAGTGGTAGCCAGGCCAGCGGTGACCTAATGAGTGACGTTCTATAAGGAGAACATCTCTATGTTCAGCAATGTGGTCTTTATGTTGGGGTTAGATGGGAAGATGCTTTTGTTGGTTGAAAGTCCATTCACGCTAAAGTAGTATAATTCTGTAAAAATGACCAAATCTGTGTCTCCTGCCAATAAAGGATTCTCATAGCCCTCACGCGCGCTCATCGTGTCATTCACTCATACTCTTATTCAGTTCAAGCCCTCTTTTTGTTTGGGGTGAAAGGTCTGGGATTCTGATCCACTTTCTCTCCTTTTCATTTCTTTCGCTCAATATATCACAAACACAAGACGTGTATATTAAGGTATTTAATGGTCGCATTCCATGGGATTTTCCACAAAAGGAAAACAAATAAAATATTAAACATTTTATAAGAAACTGGCTAAAAACGGTCTGGAAAAACTCAATTCATCACCCAAAGATACAGACTGTGCCCAAGGCCATCCGGTGCTTGTATTCATATAAAACGCAAGAGGCTGGGGGGAAGTTGCCGGTCATTTCCAGTTTCCCCGGCACGGTGTGGATGGTGACGCCCTTGCCCAAGCCCTCTGAGAGCTTCTGCAGCATCCGTTGAGCCAGGTAACGTTTGGCGTAACCAGGATCAGCCTCAATGTTGGCATAAACATCGGGAGGCGGATTTGGGATTTTCCATTCCAGATCTCCGATCAGTTGATGTGTTTTTCCTTTGTCCAAGGACACAGGGTTTTCACTATAGCACAGGACAACCTGTGTTCCACACTCCCCCTGCACTGAAATGTAACTACCCTTCACCAAGACCTCTCCTGGAGGATGAGACACCATCACAGACCAGCGCAGCCAGTCATAGTTTTTCTCCATAATCTTGAAAATAGCTGCCGCTTTCTCCTGGTCTGTCAGGTCCTCGTTTGCAGGCAAGAACTTTTTGACATCTTCTTGGGCCTGTTCTTTAAAATAGGCAGCACAATCCTTTGAGGTGTCCTCCATTCTTCGGTAAAGAACAGTCATCTTGTCTGTCCATCTGCTCATCATTAGTTGGGTGTCTCTGCCAGTCAAGGAACCATGAAAAAAGAGACAGAGCAGGCCTGTGCCCAACACAAAATTAATCTTCTGGCAAAATGCGATCATCTCCCACCGGCGAGGGTGGTGGTCTCTAATGACCTGCTGAAGAAGCGTGATCTGATCAGCAAGAACGGAGACCCCAAGCAGGCGGTTGTAGAGCGCATTCAGCTGCCTATCAATCTTATATTCTCGTACATACTCTAGGAACACCTCCCTCTCCTTGTCCGAATAAGACTTCTCTGCTCGAACTACAGAAGCCAACTGCTGGTAGACAACGGAGATGTCATCCTCACATCTGGTCACATCCATGTCCCTCATCAAGCCCTTTCCAGCTGCTAACTCCTTGTCAATAGACTCCAGAGTCTTCTTCACAAGCTCCAACTCTTCAGCTGTAGCCAAGCTCTTAATTTGAGCCACAAGTCCCATCACAATTGCATTTATAGACTGGAGGTAGGTCCCCGACTCCCATACTTTCCCAAAAAGAGCCATGATCAAAATCTCAAATGGGTGAAGCGAGTCTGACAGCTGCTGGGGTAAAACAAAAAGAAATATGAGAATAGGTCCACCTTCTACCGGTCAATATAACCCCCTCCCACCATCTACCAGTCATCATAGCACCCCCGATCTGTCATCGTAACGCCATTTGGCCTCCTACTGGTCATCATAGCCTCATCCCATCCCCTGTCATCATAACTCCATCCAGACTCCTACCTTTCATTAAAACTAGAGATGTGCACACATTTTTTTCTCGTTTCGTTTCGGCTCGTTCGGCTTTTTAAAAGTTTCGGATCGGATCGGCTCGTTTCGTATCGATTTTTGTTTTGTGAAATCGGGGAATTTCGGATCGTCTGTTCTCTTAGTTTCAAAGGGTCCATTTTGTTTTGACTCTAGACGTGTGGTATTTCGGATGCTCTGATATTTCGGTCAATACGGTAATTCTGCCGATTTGTTCCTTCGGATGTATCGTTTTTTATGAAGTACCCTTTTTTCTTATGAATATGCATTGCACAACTTTATTTAATCATATAAAATATCAATATCTTGTACTGTTAGACTGGGGAATCAGGGGATTTAGGGAAAAGCTAATTAAATATTTAAAATAAATATATTATTAATGAAGAAAGAAAGCACTGGAACAAGTGAAAAAAGTGACTGACGATACGAAATTACGAAATCAGCAACAGAAATTAAACGGACTCGAAACGAAACGAAAATACGATGTCCAAAATTAACCGAAACGGAACCGAAGTCGCGAATAGAACGAAAATGACGCGATTTTACTATTTTCATGTCCATACGAAATAACGATTTTTTTTCGTTTTGTATCGCAAAATATTTCGGATGCTGTGTATTTCGTTGCCGGTCCAGTTCGGAACAGCGGACGAATCAGAAGCACTGAATCGTCCCGTTTCGTGAGAAAAACTAACCGCACATCCCTAATTATAACCCCATCACACCCCCTATTTGTCATCATACCCCATCCCACCTCCAACCGGTCATTATAACCCCATCCCACCTCCAACCGGTCATTATAACCCCATCCCACCTCCAACCGGTCATTATAACCCAATCCCACCTCCTTCTGGTCATTATAACCCCATCCCACCTCCTTCTGGTCATTATAGTCCCACATCTCCTACTGGGCATTATAACCCCATCCAACCTTTGATCAGTCATGTTAGAGTATATATATATATCTATGTAAATTCGATAGGCCGTGTATATATATATATATATATATAGAAAACAGTCCACCTTCTCAGCACTTACGCTCTGGATATATCTTTGCCGGGCGCCGTGGTGCAAAAAATCCTCAGATATGTAGTATAGCAGCCAAGTAAGGAGCACTGACGGACTTAGAAAAAATAAAATAAACTTTTTATTAGGATGTCATTAAAAAACCGACGTTTCGACTCAAACAAGAGCCTTTATCAGGGATAAGAACAATAACAACAACCTGTACTTTTATAGCAAATAAGCAATAAACACTCACCAACCAAGTGCCGCACTACCTCCGACCGTGTCCACCCGGAACCCACGTGTCGTGTCGGCTCTGCGCGCGCTAAGAAACGTAATGACGTATACCTTAGTGTTAACGTTCGGTTGTCATGGCAAATTGACACAATCTAGGAGGTGGCTGAGCCATGGGGGGGACTAACTGACTAGGAGCGGACTAGATCTAGATGCTAAACTCTGTAATCCCTCTGTAAGCGATACAAACGCATAACAAATACAATGGGCATCAATGTAAGAAAACAAAGAAATACGGAGAAGTGGAATGAGCTGCCGTGAAATGGATGAATACTATATATGCCAAAGTGTACTATACGGCGTGATGATGGTGGACTGTGGGTGTAATGGAAGGAAACCACTGTGTAAGAGAACTGAAAGAATGTCTAATGGAAATAAAAATCCCCAATAATAATATGGAGTGATAAGTAAATACCCATGTAAAAAATGCTCAAAATTAGGCTTGTGCACCGATTTTTTTTTCGGTTCGATTCGGTTCGATTTTTCGGATTTTTAAACTTTTCGATTCGGCTCGTTTCGACCGATTTCTGTTTCGATTCGGTTCGGCTCGATTCGTTTTTCGTGTACATTTTTTTTCGGAATATCGACCATTTTTCGTATTTTCGTGTCACTTTGCTCGTTTTTTGTATCGACTTTTTGTGATTTTGGAAGTTTTCGTTTTTCGGAATTGTACACGTTTTCGGAATTTCGACCGTTTTTTCGTATTTTCGTGTCACTTTGCTCGTTTTTTGTATCGACTTTTCGTATTTTCGGAAATTTTTGTTTTTTCGGAACGTCTGTTCTCCTCGTTTCAAAGCAATAAATTTCGATTTGACGCATTTCAAGTCCATTCGAAAATTCCGAAAATATTTTGTTTCGGCTCGGAAACCTTTTCGGATCTGCCATTTTCGGATCTATAAATTTTTGGAAACTTGGCCGCATCCGAAAACACGAATCGGGAAATTTTGTGAAAATTCCGAAATTCCGAAACCCGAAACGCACATCCCTACTCAAAATGTACTTGAGGAATATATGTAGTGTATGTATAGTGTGGTGTCAGGAGACGTATAAGCTCTAAGCTGTGATGGGTGTATGTGGGGTAAGTCTAGTGAAATAATGGGAGAATGTATGAATCAATAAAAACACCTGAACGCTGAGAGGCTGAGCTGTAAGCATTCATGTGTAGAACCTGGAGGGAATGTATGATGCTGGAAAAAATGCACCTACAGGGTTATCCAAAGAGATTCGAAAAGTCACCGCACGTTCGGTGACTTTTCGTTCTCTTCAATTCGGTTCCTTTTGCCGATTGCATTTCGGTGACCCTGCGGTGTATTCAGCAAACACCACAGAGTCCCCGAATTGCAGGGAAAAGCTGCCGCAAACCTGACGAAAACTCACCGAATGCACGCTGAAAACAAGCAAAAACATCTGGATTAACCTTCGAAAAAGCCGAACAGGAGCCGAAAAGGAGCCGAATCACACAGAGCCGAAGCAGCTGTGACGTAGAGGAGGCAGTGAATAAATTAGAAAAACCATTTGTATGAATCTGGGAAAAAGAAACGCTGTTTGCAAAGAAACTACTGAGCGAAAATGTCTGAAATTTTCACAGGAGGTCCAGGGAATGATAATAAAGAGGGCTGTTACAAAAAAAATAAGTAAACTGAAAAAAAAAAAAAAAAAAAATCGGACTTTTAATTTTTTTTTAAAAAATTCAGAAAAAATGCTTAAAGTATCCTAAAAAATCTATAAATAAAGAGACTTTTTGCTGCAGAATATTATAATGAACGGTTTATTAGATATTGAATTAAAACGGGAATATTTTTAACATTGAAGCCTATGGGATTCTCCTGAATAAACCTGCCGAATTAAACCACCGAATGGCAGGGCATTAGGGGAACCTTTCACTGCTGGTTTGTGTTCTCTGAATAGCCGAAGCAGTGCTTTTTGATGGGGATTTCACTGCCCTCGAACAGGGACCGAACAGGCACCGTATGTTCAGGCAATTCGCCAGGATTTGGCGAATTGCCTGCTCTCTGGATAGCCGAATGGGCAGGAAAGGTAACCGAAGGCTGATTTTCAGCGTTCGGTTACCTTTCTCAAGCAATTCGAATCTCTTTGGATAACCCTGTTAGGGGCTGAAGGACACGATGTGAATGGAAAGTGTAAAGACTAACAGGGTTATCCAAAGAGATCCGAATTGCTTGAGAAAGGTAACCGAACGCTGAAAATCAGCGTTCGGTTACCTTTCCTGGCCATTCGGCTATCCAGAGAGCAGGCAATTCGCCAAATCCTGGCGAATTGCCTGCACATACGGTACCTGTTCGGTCCTGTTCGAGGGCAGTGAAATCCCCATAGAGAAGCACTGCTTCGTCTATTCAGAGAACACAAACCAGCAGTGAAAGGTTCCCCTAATGCCCTGCCATTCGGTGGTTTAATTCGGCAGGTTTATTCAGGAGAATCCCATAGGCTTCAATGTTAAAAATATTCCCGTTTTAATTCAATATCTAATAAACCGTTCATTATAAAATTCTGCAGCAAAAAGTCTCTTTATTTATAGATTTTTTAGGATACTTTAAGCATTTTTCAGATTTTTTTTTATTTTTATTAAAAGTCCGATTTTTTTTTATTTATTTTTTCAGTTTACTTATTTTTTCTGTAACAGCCCTCTTTAGTATCATTCCTGGACCTCCTGTGAAAATTTCAGACATTTTCGCTCAGTAGTTTCTTTGCAACAGCGTTTCTTTTTCCAGATTCATACAAATGGTTTTTCTAATTTATTCACTGCCTCCTCTACGTCACAGCTGCTTCGGCTCTGTGTGATTCGGCTCCTGTTCGGCTCCTGTTCGGCTTCTTCGAAGGTTAATCCAGATGTTTTTGCTTGTTTTCAGCGTGCATTCGGTTAGTTTTCGTCAGGTTTACGGCAGCTTTTCCCTGCAATTCGGGGGCCCTGTGGTGTTTGCTGAATACACCGCAGGGTCACCGAAATGCAATCGGCCAAAGGAACCGAATTGAAGAGAACGAAAAGTCACCGAACGTGCGGTGACTTTTCGAATCTCTTTGGATAACCCTGTAAGTCTTTACACTTTCCATTCACATCGTGTCCTTCAGCCCCTAAGGGTTATATACCACACTAGGTGCATTTTTTCCAGCATCATACATTCCCTCCAGGTTCTACACATGAATGCTTACAGCTCAGCCTCACAGCGTTCAGGTGTTTTTATTGATTCATACATTCTCCCATTTTTTCACTAGACTTACCCCACATACACCCATCACAGCTTAGAGCTTATACGTCTCCTGACACCACACTATACATACACTACATATATTCCTCACATACATTTTGAGCATTTTTTACACGGGTATTTACTTATCACTCCATATTATTATTGGGGATTTTTATTTACATTAGACATTCTTTCAGTTCTCTTACACAGTGGTTTCCTTCCATTACACCCACAGTCCACCATCATCACGCCGTATAGTACACTTTGGCATATATAGTATTCATCCATTTCACGGCAGCTCATTCCACTTCTCCGTATTTCTTTGTTTTCTTACATTGATGCCCATTGTATTTGTTATGCGTTTGTATCGCTTACAGAGGGATTACAGAGTTTAGCATCTAGATCTAGTCCGCTCCTAGTCAGTTAGTCCCCCCCCATGGCTCAGCCACCTCCTAGATTGTGTCAGTTTGCCATGACATGAACGTTAACACTAAGGTATACGTCATTACGTTTCTTAGCGAGCGCAGAGCCGACACGGACACGTGGGTTCCGGGTGGACACGGTCGGAGGTAGTGCGGCACTTGGTTGGTGAGTGTTTATTGCTTATTTGCTATAAAAGTACAGGTTGTTGTTATTGTTCTTATCCCTGATAAAGGCTCTTGTTTGAGCCGAAACGTTGTTTTTTTAATGACATCCTAATAAAGAGTTTATTTTATTTTTTCTAAGTCCGTGAGTGCTCCTTACTTGGCTGCTATATATATATATATATATATATATATATAGCCTCTTCCCACCTCCTAATAGACAATATACAGTAACCCCTTCCCACCTCCTACCAATCATTATAACCTCATCCCACCTCCTACTGATCATTAAAACCCCATCCCACCTCCTACCAGTCATAATAACCTCATCCCAGTCATAACCCCACCTCCTACCAGTCATTATAACCCCATCCCGCCATCTACCAGCCATCATAACCTCATAACACCATCTAACAGCCATCATAACCCCATCCCACCATCTACCAGCCATCATAACCCCATCCCACCATCTACCAGCCATCATAACCCCATCCCACCATCTACCAGCCATCATAACCCCATCCCGCCATCTACCAGCCATCATAACCGTATCCCATCATCATAACCCCATAACACCATCTAACAGCCATCATAACCCCATCCCACCATCTACCAGCCATCATAACCCCATCCCACCATCTACCAGCCATCATAACTCCATCCCACCTCTTACCTGTCATCATAACCACACCATCTACCAGCCTTCATAACTCCATCCCACCATCTAACAGCGATCATAACCTCATCCCACCATCTACCAGCCATCATAACCCCATCCCACCATCTACCAGCCTTCATAACCATATCCCATCTACCAGCCTTCATAACCGTATCCCACCATCTACCAGCCATCGTAACCCCATCCCACATCTAACAGCCATCATAACCGTATCCCATTATCATAACCCCATACCACCATCTACTAGCCATCATAACCCCACCCCACCATCTACCAGCCAACATAACCCCATCCCACCTGTCAATATAACCCACCTCACTGTCTCCTATTAATTACCTCTACCAACAGTCTCCATTAACTCTTCTACAGTCACTCTGCATTCTCGTAAATTCCCATCTCATTATTGTCATCTGAAAATAAACTGTGCCCAAAACACATTGCCGTGTGTACCTACCTACCAGTTTGCTGAGATGGGTTGTGTTATGGTGTGTATTTTCAGGCGGTGATGTATGCTCCCTATTACCGGTCCTTCTGGATGTCCTCTATTACTGGTCTTTCTGGATATCCCCTGTGATCTCTCTGGATGTCTTGTGTTTATGGTCTTTCTGAATGTCCTCTGTCCGTGGTATGTACAGACATCTGAGGTCTGAGCGGCACTGTGGTTTGGTATATGTGTGTCTTTGTCCTGCCCTCTGGCAATGTTTCTTCATCTTGATCTTGGCTCAGCGGATACAAGATTATCTTATCAAAGTCCCCGGGCAGGTGACCGAAAACGAACAAACGAAAAGCTTGTGATCTGCCTCGGTCTCAAATTACAAGGGGCGCCACAGCTTGGCGGAGGCTGAAGGGCACCGTCAAATCAGAAGTCAACGTTTGCAACATTCCATCAATGAACTTCATACCTCCACCCAACTGAAGGTTTGCACCATAGACCATTACTCACCAAGGCTGAGGATTAATATAGAATCAATACCATAGATGTCAAGGCAGAGAAGTCGTGATGTTAGCCAAGTCAGGCTTCTGCGATGGAAGCCCAGGTTGGATCACGATGATGGAAGCCCTGATAGTATCCGCATGACAACAGTGACCATGGTCACAGTGGTGTTGTGATGGTAGTCATTTATTTAAGTTATTTATTTCTAAAGGATTTTACCAGGAAGGATACATTGAGATTTCTCTTGTTTTCAAGTATGTCCTGGGTTCAAGAACATTGAAGTGTTACAGTTACAGAAATACAAAGTAATACAATGCAAGATATTAAACAACACAAATATACAGATTAACAGAAAATAAATATGTAGGAAATATAGTCACTATGTTACATGTTTACAGGTGCATTCTGTATATAGTCACTGTGTTACATGTTTACAGGTGCATTCTGTATATAGTCACTGTGTTACATGTTTACAGGTGCATTCTGTATATAGTCACTGTGTTACATGTTTACAGGTGCATTCTGTATATAGTCACTGTGTTACATGTTTACAGGGGCATTCTGTATATAGTCACTGTGTTACATTTTTACAGGCGCATTCTGTATATAGTCACTGTGTTACATGTGTACAGGCGCATTCTGTATATAGTCACTGTGTTACATGTTTACAGGTGCATTCTGTATATAGTCACTGTGTTACATGTTTACAGGTGCATTCTGTATATAGTCACTGTGTTACATGTTTACAGGTGCATTCTGTATATAGTCACTGTGTTACATGTTTACAGGTGCATTCTGTATATAGTCACTGTGTTACATGTTTACAGGCGCATTCTGTATATAGTCACTGTGTTACATGTTTACAGGTGCATTCTGTATATAGTCACTGTGTTACATGTTTACAGGCTCATTCTGTATATAGTCACTGTGTTACATGTTTACAGGTGCATTCTGTATATAGTCACTGTGTTACATGTTTACAGGTGCATTCTGTATATAGTCACTGTGTTACATGTTTACAGGTGCATTCTGTATATAGTCACTGTGTTACATGTTTACAGGTGCATTCTGTATATAGTCACTGTGTTACATGTTTACAGGTGCATTCTGTATATAGTCACTGTGTTACATATTTACAGGTGCATTCTGTATATAGTCACTGTGTTACATGTTTACAGGCGCATTCTGTATATAGTCACTGTTACATGTTTACAGGTGCATTCTGTATATAGTCACTGTGTTACATGTTTACAGGCGCATTCTGTATATAGTCACTGTGTTACATGTTTACAGGTGCATTCTGTATATAGTCACTGTGTTACATGTTTACAGGTGCATTCTGTATATAGTCACTGTGTTACATGTTTACAGGTGCATTCTGTATATAGTCACTGTGTTACATGTTTACAGGTGCATTCTGTATTGAGGTATGTTAGTAAGGAGCTTTTGAGTGACTTTAGACCGGGGGAAGATTTGATGGCGTCTGGGAGGTTATTCCATAATTGCGGTGCTCTGTAGGAAAATGAGGATCGAGTCATGGTAAGGTTCATATCATGGTACATGTTACCAACCGAGGTAGGGTTCCTGTGATAACGGACACTGACAAACAATGGACCCTTTATTTGAGAATCTTTGACTCGGTGAGGGGACAACATTCTGAAGAGAATTGCCCGATGTTTAGTAGACAGTAAATCTGTAATGCCTTGGACAAGTCACCAGCCGACACAGCTGGTGGAGCAATTCGAATGAAGCAGAACCTGGTTTCTTGTACATTACATACTAGCAGTGATGTAAACCGGCAGCTCTCACTGCTATGTCAGATTAGGTCACCTTCCTTAAACATGGCCACTTCTCATCGACTGAAAAGTAGTGCTCTTGAACGAGTTTGTCCTTTCAGGCGTGTCCCCTCTTCCAGAAACCCAGAGTTCATCCAAGAGTTCTATGTGCTGCAGCCTCGGAGTTTCTACTTCTCACAGAGTGACCTTGGCATGTACCATGTGAGGTCATAGTTCTCCCCAGGCATGAAGACAGCGAGTGGTGCGTGTTGGAGCAGGAGGAGTGTCTGGGAATATTGTGTGAGTTAGAGAGAGGAGACATTCTACTGCAAGTCTGCATCACAGATGGAAGTCAAGCAGGACCTTATCATTACAAGATCCACTCCATAATTCCTCCAAGAAACACAACAACAACCCACAGGTCTATTCACTAAAAGTGAAAAGCGGAAGAACTGACAGGAAAATGAACAATCTAGAGCAAATAGCCGATTTGGAAAGTGAGATAAATGGGAGAATTTGTCTGGTTTGGCTATTTTGACCTAGAATTTTCACTTCTCCAGAGTTACACCCTTAGTAATCACTGGGAAGGTTTATAGGATGCTCTAATCATTGGGACGGTTTATAGGGACATTCTAATCATTGGGACGGTTTATAGGATGCTTTAATCATTGGGACGGTTTATAGGATGCTCTAATCATTGGGACGGTTTATAGGATGCTCTAATCATTGGGACGGTTTATAGGGACATTCTAATCATTGGGACGGTTTATAGGGACATTCTAATCATTGGGACGGGTTATAGGATGCTCTAATCATTGGGACGGGTTATAGGATGCTCTAATCATTGGGACGATTTATAGGATGCTCTAATCATTGGGACGATTTATAGGATGCTCTAATCATTGGGACGGTTTATAGGATGCTCTAATCATTGGGACGGGTTATAGGATGCTCTAATCATTGGGACGGGTTATAGGATGCTCTAATCATTGGGACGGTTTATAGGATGCTCTAATCATTGGGACGGGTTATAGGATGCTCTAATCATTGGGACGGTTTATAGGATGCTCTAATCATTGGGACGGGTTATAGGATGCTCTAATCATTGGGACGGTTTATAGGATGCTCTAATCATTGGGACGGGTTATAGGATGCTCTAATCATTGGGACGATTTATAGGATGCTCTAATCATTGGGACGATTTATAGGATGCTCTAATCATTGGGACGGTTTATAGGATGCTCTAATCATTGGGACAGGTTATAGGATGCTCTAATCATTGGGACGGGTTATAGGATGCTCTAATCATTGGGATGATTTATAGGATGCTCTAATCATTGGGACGGTTTATAGGGACATTCTAGTCATTGGGACGGTTTATAGGATGCTCTAATCATTGGGACGGTTTATAGGGACATTCTAATCATTGGGACAATTTATAGGATGCTCTAATCATTGGGACGGTTTATAGGATGCTCTAATCATTGGGACGGTTTATAGGGACATTCTAATCATTGGGACGGTTTATAGGATACTCTAATCATTGGGACGATTTATAGGATGCTCTAATCATTGGGACGATTTATAGGACGCTCTAATCATTGGGACGGTTTATAGGGACATTCTAATCATTGGGACGGTTTATAGGATGCTCTAATCATTGGGACGGTTTATAGGCTGCTCTAATCATTGGGACGGTTTATAGGATGCTCTAATCATTGGGACGGTTTATAGGATGCTCTAATCATTGGGACGGTTTATAGGATGCTCTAATCATTGGGACGGTTTAAATGATGCTCTAATCATTGGGACGGTTTATAGGATGCTCTAATCATTGGGACGGTTCATAAGGACATTCTAATCATTGGGACGGTTTATAGGGACACTCTAATCATTGGGACGGTGTGATTGTCCGTCACAAATTAGGGATCAGTCTACATAGTCTTCTAGGGCAAGTTTGACATCCTTTTAACAAAACTTTATTTGTTCAATGAGAGGTGTTTCACATGCAGTTCAAAATAAAATTAAACAGTAAACAAATCCTCGCTCTCACCAGACACTAACTAAACAGTCAATCCCTAAATCTCTTATCAGTTAACATGCCTTTACAGTTAAATCAGCATCTTATTTCTATTCTTCAGTAATTACCGTTCTAAAGTTATACTCTACAAAAATATCTTGGAGTTACTATTATTTTATTGTGATACTATATAAAATATATATTGATTAAACATGTGTACTTGTATAACATAGATATACTTGCATAGCTATATATATTGTTGCAAATATATTTTAACATAAGTGTGTTTCTATAGTCTATACCCGAAAAGAAAATATCTTTAATTCAAGGGCTCTTTAAACAGACCTATAAATTTTATCTGACATGTCTTAGCACTCAGTCTATACAATATATCACATAAAGACACTTTATATCTAGCAATTATATTTTTAAACACATACATAACTCTTCTAATGAGTTTACCTTCAAATGAACTCGTTTCTAACAAAAATCTATGTAAGTTCCTTCTAGAAGTAGGTGAGAGTTGAGAATCATATTAAAATATAGATATACAATTAAACAAGATGGCTACAGGCATCCATTTTGTTTTTCTTATGCAAATACCTAACACCGCCAGCATTCGGTTGGTCTCCTGTTGCACTGCAGTGGACTGCAGTAAAGCCTTTAACACGTCCTCCATTGTCTTCAACCCTCAGACTCTGTAGTGCAAGACTGCCCGCATTCTCCACCATATGGGATTGACAGTCACAAATTAGGGATCAGTCTGCATAGTCTTCTAGGGCAAGTTTGACAGACACTGGAAATCCTTTTAACAAAACTTTATTTGTTCAATGAGAGGTGATTCACATGCAGTTCAAAATAAAATTAAACAGAAATCAAATCCTCGCTCTCACCAAAGCACTAACTAAACAGTCAATCCCTGACTCACACTGGATGGCTTACTCCATTTACCAGTAAAACAAACCGCTTATGACATGGAAACACATATATACCTTTCAGTCTTTTCACCTTGAAAGTTCTGTCCTCTTTTGTTCACCACAAGAAAAGGAAGACCCAGGCCCCTGAGCAGTTCCTGCCACTGAACTTTTAAACAGCATTTTGTCCTCAATTAACCTTAGGTGTGGCTTGAGTAATCCCACACCTGCAGAGCTGCCTGCTGGGAAATGTAGTTCACCCATGTAGTGGGTACAGGCTATGTAGAATCCTAGGTCCCAAATACCTGCCTTCCACAACCATACCTCTGACACAGTCACACATCCTCTCCCCCCAGCTCAGACCAACTGGGGTGAGCGACCGCAGACAACAGACAGTGAGGCCTTGAAAGACCATCTGCATTTCCCAGCGCAGAACCTGCCTTGGGTTCCACTGAGAAATTGAAGGGTTGTAGGCTAAGAAACCAACAGGTCACCCTAGCGTTAGTTTCCCTATTGCGGCTCATCCACGTGAGAGGAGCATGATCAGTGAGCAGCTTAAAGGGTCGTCCTAACAAATAATACTTCAGGGACTCCAGTGCCCATTTGATGGCCAGACATTCTTTCTCCACTATGGAGTAGTTTTTCTCATGAGAATTGAGTTTCCTGATCAAATACATAACAGGATGTTCTTCACCCTTAACTTCCTGAGATAAAACAGCCCCTACACCAACATCTGACACATCGGTTTGCACAATAAACTGTTTAGAGAAATCTGGTGTAGCCAGTACCGGGGCAGCACATAGGGCGACTTGTAATGCTACGAAGGCTTGTTCTGCCTCAGGTGTCCATTTTACCATGACAGGACCTCTAGCTTTAGTCAGATCCATCAAAGGACCTGCAATTGTTGCAAATTTAGGGATGAACCTGCGGTAATACCCAGTTAACCCCAACTAACACACTTGGGCTATTCAAGTCACTGTGTGACTCTTCAATTACTCCCAATTGCAACATCTTTTTAACTTCAGCATTAACAGCTTCCCTTCTGGCCTCCGGAATTCAGTAGGGTTTCAGGCGAACACACTTCCCTGGGTCAGTATAGATGTCATGTTTCACTATATTTGTTCTGCCTGGCACTGTAGTAAATACATCAGAGTTCTTAACTAAAATGTAACAACTTCACACCTCTGTGGTGCAGAGAGAATTTCAGCTATATTAACCCCCACTTTATTTGGAGCAGGTTGTGATATTAAGGGTTTCTCCGACCCATTTAAAACTGTAATGTTTCCCCTCACTTCTGCCAGCGTAGGGTCCTCCCACTGTGCAGCCCCAAACTTCCCACTGTTCAAATCAAGACCATGAAACATCTCGGGCTCCGGTTCGTCTCCCACTATTACCCTTGAAAAGGTACTATTTTCATTTAACTTTACATTCTTAAATCATGGTTTTGCTTCAAAAACAGAGTCAGAAAATGGAAATATTTCATGCAATTCTTCACACGTAGCTTTTGTGCCAGTATAGGTGGCATTCCACAGATCCAAGAAATGTGGGAAATCCCTACCTAGGACAAAATTATGTTTGATATGAGGTACTACACCCACTTTATGCAAAACAGTCCCAGTTTCCATTTCAAACCTCATTTCAGTAGAGGAATACTGATGTTTATCCCCATGAATACATACTATTTCAATTTCTGTAGACTTATTTATCTTATCAGGGTTTATCATACAGTAGATCTAGAAACCAGAGTAACCATGCTCCCAGAGTCAAGCAAAGCCTGAACCTTTCTACCCTCTACTGATACCCAACATAAATGTGGGACTATTGATGGCCTCTCACCACCTAAAGATCAACATGTCAAAGACTGAGCTCCTACTTATTCCTCCCTCTAATGCCTCCCCACCTCCTGACTTCTCTATCACGGTGGAGGGTATCACCATCTCCCCATCAAACCAAGTTCGCTGTCTTGGAGTTACACTTGACTCTGCTCTTTCCTTCATCCCCCACATCCAGTCTCTTTCCTCCTCCTGCCGATACCAACTGCGTAATATTTACAGAATTCAGCCATTTCTTACCGCTGTCACCACAAAACAACTCATACACGCCCTGGTAATCTCCCGACTCGACTATTGCAATAATCTCTTATCTGGCCTCCCTCTGTCCCGCCTCTCCCCCCTACAATCCATCCTGAACGCCTCCGCCAGGCTAATTCACCTCACCCACCGCTCTGTCTCTGCCGCTCCCCTCTGCGAGTCCCTTCACTGGCTCCCCATTCACTGCAGAATTAAGTTCAAAATCCTTATCCTTACTAGGGATGAGCCAAACACTCCCCGAGTTCGGTTCGAAGCCGAACCCTCCAAATGTTCGGGTCCGAACCCGAACGCGAACTCGAACTCATTGCAAGTCAATGGGGCTGAAAATTCGGTTTTTAGAGTGGCCTCCAAGAGGGCATATATGCTAGATATTTGCCATAAAAGGTGTATGGGGGTCCGGGTAGTGCCCTAGGGGACAGGAGACAAGGACAAAAAGTTTAAAAAAAAACGTTTTTAAAGGGACAGTGAGTTTTCCATGAAGTAAGGGTTAAAAATAAAATTGAAATTCCTTCAAATATTGTGCCTAGGAGGTCCCCATAACCTGCCCGCGAAGTGGCGGATTTCTAGGATGTATAGAAATATGTAAAAACCCAAAAATGACATTTCAAATGACGGTAAATGCTTTTCCTTTAAGCTATCCATAAACAACTGCTTGGGGCGGCAGTCTGTATGAAAAGAGGAGACATTTTCGGACGCGCAGAAAAAGTTTACTGATTTTTTGGCGGTGAAAAGCAGGAGAATGACTGGAGAATGGAAAATTCTAGACCAAATAGCCGATTTGGAAAGTGAGATAAATGGGAGAATTTTTCTGGTTTGGCTATTTTGACTTAGAATTTTCTCTTCAGTCATTCTCCTGAGTTTCACCTTTCTCTGAATAACCCTGACAGGGTTATTCAGAGAGCGGTGTAGAGCAGGAGAATGACTGGAGAATGGAAAATTTTAGGTCAAAATAGCCAAACCAGAAAAATTCTCCCATTTAGGCTAGGGTCAGACTAGCGAATTTCTAACGTGCGTTTAGGCGCACTTAATCATGGCCGCACTAGCAGCAAATGACAGGCAATGACGGCCAATATACGAAGTACGGTCGCACGAAAGTCCGGCTGCGCAACGCAAGTGGAAAATGAATGCATTTTTTCGAGAACGCAGAACCGCTAGTACGGACCTACAGAGTGCGCTGCGTTCACTAGCGGCGTGTGTGCGTGATTTGGAGACCTCAGACCCTGCTCATGTCCGGCCAACATAACGTCCAGACACCCAAAGTTTCCTGGTTTGGATCCGTAAAAAATCACGCACAAAAATGCGCATCGTATGACCGTTTTCGCGCATTCCGTGAAAAAATACGGCAATGCGTTCGGACGCACTTTTTGACGGTCGCTGTGAAAAATGCGTTAGTCTGACCCTAGCCTTATCTCACTTTCCAAATCAGCTATTTGGTCCAGATTGTTCTCTTTTCCTGCCATTCTCCTGGTTTTCACCTTTCTCTGAACAACCCTGAGAGAGAGGTGAAAGCCAGGAGAACTGGCAGGAGAAGAGAACACTCTAGACCAAATAGCCAATTTGGAAAGTGAGTTAAATGGGAGAATTTTTCTGGTTTGGCTATTTTGACCTAGAATTTTCACTTCTCCAGTTACTCTCCTGCTTTTCACCACTCTCTGAATATCCCTGTGAATGTTTAATCCCGAGGTGAAAAATAACATTGCTTTAGATGTTATTTTGAATTTTTTTTCAAACACCAGTTAACCACTTGGCTGCTATGGACGCGCTCAGCGTGTCCAGCCAAGTGGTTCTCCTGTGCTATGGACGTGCTCAGCGCGTCCATGCACAGGAGGCAGCAATCCGCCGGATTCCGGCAGATTGCTGCGCCCCCCCGGTGCGGCCAGACATCTTGGATGTCAGCCCAGCACTCCGGGACCCTGGCGGAGCAATTAGATGTCATCGCAGCGGCGCAATGACATCTAATTCAGGCGCCCCCCCCCCGCATGTGCGAAGGAAGCGCCTGAAAGGGGGGGTCCTTCGGACCTCTCTCCCTCCCGATTGCCGGGGGGCAGAGGGTTAATCCAGGCACCGTTTGGAGGGGCACAGCCTACCCTTCCAAACGGTGGCTGTGATTAACCCCTGGGGAGCCGGATCACGAATCGGCGCTGAAAAGCGCCGGATCGTGATCCTCTCATGGAGCTGGCCGACATCTTGGATGTCGGCCAAGCCTCCAGGAACTCCCCCTGAGGAATGGCGTCATTGTGCATAGCAGGATGACGCCATTCCTGGAGTTAACCCCTAGCTGCCACCAATGGTGGAGGTAGGGTTTTCCAATGAACCCCCTATCTCCCGATCCGTGGCAGCTAGGGGTTAATGTTTGATATTGTTGGATCGGCCAGAGCATGGCCTTCCCAATGATACCAAACATGAGCATGAAAAATGTTTTCTTAAAAAAATAAATAAATATATAAAAAAAATATTTAAAAATAAAAATTCTAAAAAAAAAATAAACAAGTTTTTTTTTGTTTTTGTTTTGTTAATGCAGCAATATTGTTCCCATTTCAATTATAATGTGAACAATAATGCTGCACTAACGATTTTTGTATGCGGTGCGTTTGTTAACCCCTTAATGACCCCTGACGTACCCTGTACGTCCTGTCCTCGGGTCTCCCTTAGACCCGCGGACGTACAGGGTACGTCAGCGGCGCCAAATCCCCCTCCCGCCCGATACTCACCTCCCTCGTCGGATCCCATTGCGATCTGGCAGGGAGGAAGCCTGCCCATGTGATTTACATGGGCAGGCGAGGCTGATGACGTCGCCACGCTGCGTGGTGACGTCATCAGAAGGTGCCCCCATGTAATTCAATGGAGGGGAGGGGGGGCTCCTTCGGAGCCCTCTATCTCCCCAACCATTGAAGCTAGCAAAATGCTTTTTGCACCGCTGAAAAGGGGAGAGTCTCCCCTTTTCAGCGGTGTATAGCATTAACCATTTCGCCGCCGGATCGCGTTTTAACGCGAATTGGCGCCAAAACACGATTCGAACCTGGAGGGGGGCTGACATCTTGGATGTCAGCCTAGCCTCCAGGTCCCCCCCCACCCACTGACAACCTCACCATATGTGTGAGGATGTCAGTGGGCCAGTTAACCATCTAGCTGCCATGTAGAGATAAGGGGATCCTAAGGATCCCTTTATCTCCCGATCCATGGCAGCTAGATGGTCATATTTGACATCATTTGAAAGGCCTGATCATGGCCTTTCAAATGATATCAAACATGACCAGGTTTGGTTTAAAAAACAAAAATTAATAATAATAATAATAAAAAGAAAATAATAATAAAAAAATTAAATAAAATAAAAAAATGTGTTTTTTTAAAAAAAGATTTTTTGTCTGGGGGGGGTTTAATTAAATAGGACCTAGGCTGACAATTTAAAATAATTAGCACAAAATGGTCAGAATGAGCGCAGCGCACATAGGTGAACTGGCTCAGCAGTGAAAGGGTTAAAAGGTAAAAACATGTAAAAATTGGGTATTTCTATTCTCGGGATAAAATTTGGAAACTATTTAGCCGGGGTCTTTATTGGTGGTTATAGCTTTAGGGGATTAAATTACGAAAAAGTGTGTTTTTACCATTTTTTTCATCATATTTCATATTTTTTTTTATATTAAATTATTGGATATGATGGAAATAATGGTATTTCTAGAAAGTCCATTTAATGGCGGGAAAAAGGGTGTATAATATGTGTGGGTTGAATAAACGAGTAAGAGGAAAATTTGACCTAAACCCTAACATGAAAAACGAAAAAACAAAAAAGAGACCTCCACTAGGGAGGTACGCAATCACCCCACCCCAAAAGTAACAGTTCACTCCGGGTGTGGACACTCCTACGTAGGATTAAACCTGATAAATATTGAGAACAAGAAGAAGAGGGATAAACCCTCAAAAGGACAAAGGAGTGCTAACTTAAAACGTAACTTTTATTAATTACAATGCAACATACAGTAAACCGAAAATAATTAAAAAACATAAACACAAACGCGATGAGAGACAGTACGGTGAAACTACAAATTGAATTGCCGATTGGCAGCCCTAGGGTACAAATTGGGTACATGCAAGTTTGCCAAATATACCGGATGTCAAGACTGTACGGTGTCAAAAGCTGAATACTGCGTTGGAGTGCAGCATTGATAACATTGGGTTGATATAATTCCCCAAATGTGCTACTGCAGACACAGAAAAATAAGCATATACGCAACGATTGCTAATTATGAAGCAAGAACACCCAAGCAGTAAATTGCAGGATACTTAGAAGCCAAAAAATGGACATAATTGTAAACGCGTACCTTGGCTACCTTGTATTGACAGGATTAATATCTGCGTTATAGTCTGGAATTGACAAGGTGGATAAATAGATTCCCAAGGGAGGTGCTGTATATTGACAAGGTATAGATTGCTGGATTGCGGATAGAAACGCCGAATGCAGAAAGTTATTGGTTACAATTTACTAAAGCAGGGTAAATACTGCCAGAATATTGAAACAATGCAGAGTATTCATTTGGCCTGGCAACCCTGTACTGACAACATGAAGACTGCAGGCTTGCAATGCCGCGAGAACCCTAACCCTAACAGCGCAGAAACGTAAAAACAGCAGCGGTCACTAAAGGACGGATTTGTGTAAAACTGCCCGGTCACTAAGGGGTTAAAAAAAGCGAAATTTTCCCCAAAAAAAAATGTAACGAGACATCATTTCTAATTTTTTTAACAAGCGCACCCCATACAAAATATAACCGCAAACAATCGCATGCTAAAATGTGAAAAAAAACCACTTTACACATAATAAATTATTGAAAATTCAAATTTTATTGCATTTTTTGTTATAATATACAGACATGACGTAACGTATTCATATAATAATGACATATTATGAATCTGCCGAGTCTGCCAGAAAGAACGATATATATAATATGTCTGGGTCATATATCAAAATATGGCTACAAAACGCGGTTAAACATGATGAGCGAAAGCGGTAAAAATGACCTCAGCACAGAGGTGTGAAAAGCCTCAACAGCGAAAGGGTTAAATGCAGCATATTTGGATGTTTTAGGGAAATTAATTCTCAAATCTCAATCAGAAGCAGACACCACCCCACCCTCAGTATAGTGTACAATGTATCAAATTGATTACCAGACTAAAAACACCTGGTGTTATGCCCGTTTGTGAACAGAGGTCATTTAGAGTTGATAATCTTTCCACATACACATTAATTTTTAATTCAATATCTAATAAACTGTTGCTTATAATATTCTGCAGTAAAGAGTCTCTTTATTTCTAGATTTTTTAGTATTTTTTTAAGCATTTTCTATACTTTTTTCAAAATTTCTTTTTTTTTTCGAACTCGAACCGAACACACCCTAAAAGTTCGAAATTCGCGAACTTTCGAACTGCCAAAGTTCGGGTCGAACTCCGAACCGTCCGAACCCGAACAGCTCATCCCTAATCCTTACCTACAAAACCCTCACTAACTCAGCTCCCCACTACCTGTCCTCACTAATCACCAAATACACCCCAGCCCGCTCCCTAAGGTCAAACAGTGACCTGCGCCTAGCTTCTCACCGCATCACCTCTTCCCATGATAGACTGCAGGATTTCTCACGCGCAGCCCCCACTCTCTGGAACGCTCTCCCTCGTATTGTCAGACTTTCCCCTAACTTCTCTTCCTTCAAACGCTCCATTAAAAGGTTCTTATTTAGAGAAGCCGACCACCCAACTCACTGACGCAACCATCAATCACTCTCACCTTGCAGTCCTCTCCTCCTGTTTCCAACCCCAACCCTCCTAGATTGTGAGTTCCCACGGGAATAGGGCCCTCATCTCCTCCTGTACTGTTTGTCAAATGTTGTTCAATGTATTGTATTGTAACCCTGTCTATACTGTGCCTATTGTACAGCGCTGCGGAATATGCTGGCGCTTTAGAAATAAAAAATAATAATAATAATAATTGAAGGACCCATTGACCTGGGAGCCATCCTCGCATCAGAATAGACCATATACACATCAGTATTCTCTCCTATATTACATTGCATAGGTTCAGTAGACAGTGGGCAGTCCTTCATGAAATGACCATATTCCTGGCACCTATAACATTTACCCTGTGACTCTAATGGTCTTTGAGGCCATGTGCCAGGCTGCTGTTCTCTTGGGGACCATTTCCCTTTATTTGGATAGTCATTGGGGCCAACGTTTTTTCCAATAGTAGAGGACTTCCCAACAACCTTTAAACCAGGAACAGTCTTACAGGTTCGATTGCCCTCTTTAGCTTTTCCATTCTGTATTCACTCAGCAGTAGTCATTTCTGATAGATCAACAGCCACCAGATATCTTTCAACAAGTGTGGTCAACTCATCAGCTGTGCGGGGGTTTCCTTGTATGACCCACTTACGAAGGGGTGACGATAAGCTCCTTACAAAGCAGTCCATCACAAGCTGTTCAATTATTCGAGCTGCGGGATTCACCTCTGGTTGCAACCACTTGCGTGCCAGGTGGATCAGATCATACATCTGTGATCGTGGCGGTTCCTCCTGATGGAATATCCAGGCATGAAACCTTTGAGCACGTATTGCTGCCGTGACACCCAACCGGGTCAATATTTCTGTTTTCAGTTTGGCATAGTCATTAGCTTGGTTTGGCTCCAGATAAAATATGCTTCCTGGGGCTCCCCACTCAAGAATGGTGCCAATAGACCAGCCCATTGTCCAGGTGGCCAGTGTTCTCTTTCAGCAGTCCTCTCAAATGTCAAGAGGTATGCTTCTACATCATCAGATTCTGCCATTTTCTGGAGAAAATTACTTGCTCTGATCCTGCTATTTTCATGGGAACTTTGTAGTGGAGCCCGTTGTTGGATTTGGCTGCGCTCAGTTAGAACTTGCACCTCCTTTTGGAGTATCTGTATAATGTTCTGTTGCTCAGTTCTTTGCGCCGCTGTCGGAGATATTAATCAGGTAAGAAACGTCTACAAGATATAAACAACAACAAATTTATCTCGTTTGTATTTCTCAAGTCTCCTAAGTTTGTTTTCAATTGTATATGCTTTGTTTTAAAAATTAGAACTACCCAGCTTAGATAAAAATAAATAAATTTGTATCTATACTATAAAAGAGTAAGCTAAAAACTGTCCGTCGCCAAAACCCTACTGCGCATGCACGACGGACATTTGAAAGCGGCCGTTAAAACACACAGGTAGCTGCGCGTGCCGGCCGCGTGAAAAAAAAAAAAAAACGGCACGAGCCGCGCGCAGCTACCCGTGTGTTTACACGGCCAGATGCCCCGATCCTCCAGCGGTGACCGTCCTCCGGCTGCCGGCGGGCCTCCAGGCTCAGGCGAGCCCCCGGCTCGGTTTGGGCCTACAGGCCCAGCCGAGCCGGGGACTCGCCTAAGCCTAGAGGTCCGCCGAGCAGGCGCCGGCAGCCGGTCACCGCTGGAGGATCGGGGCCGAAGTTCCCAAAACATACATAACCCCATAAGTCGGCCCTGAGCTCCAGCGGAGACCTCCGGCTGCCGCTGGCTGCTCGGCGGGCCTCTAGGCTTAGGCGAGCCCCCGGCTCGGTTTGGGCCTACAGGCCCAGCCGAGCCGGGGACTCGCCTAAGCCTAGAGGCCCGCCGAGTAGCCAGCGGCAGCCGGAGAAGGTCACCGCTGGAGGATCGGGGCCGAAGTTCCCAAAAAATACACCCCAAAATCGGCCCTGAGCTCCAGCGGAGACCTCCTCCGGCTGCCGCTGGCTGCTCGGCGGGCCTCTAGGCTTAGGCGAGCCCCCGGCTCGGTTTGGGCCTACAGGCCCAGCCGAGCCGGGGACTCGCCTAAGCTTAGAGGCCCGCCGAGCTGCCAGCGGCAGCCGGAGGAGGTCACCGCTGGGGATCAGGGCCGAGGTTCCCAAAACATACTCACCGACATCGGCCCTCCTGCGATGGCGGTCCCGCTTGCAGCATCCTCTCTCTCTCCGTTGTTCGCCGGAATGACGTCACGAAAGCCTTTGACCCCGGGGGTCAAAGGCTTCCGTGACGTCATCCCGGCGACCAACGGAGAGAGAGAGAGGACGCTGGAAGCGGGACCGCCATCGCTGGAGGGCTGATGTAGGTGAGTATATCCACGAGCTGGGGGCCATATCCACGAGCGGGGGGGCCATATCCACGAGCGGGGGGGCCAATATCCACGAGCTGGGGGGCCAATATCCACGAGCTGGGGCAGTATCCACGTGCTGGGGCAATATCCACGAGCTGGAGCAGTATCCACGTGCTGGGGCGATATCCACGAGCTGGGGCAGTATCCACGAGCTGGGGCGATATCCACGTGCTGGGGCGATATCCACATGCCGGGGCAGTATCCACGTGCCGGGGCAGTATCCACGAGCTGGGGGCAGTATCCACGAGCTGGGGGCAGTATCCACGAGCTGGGGCAGTATCCACGAGCTGGGGCGATATCCACGAGCTGGGGCGATATCCACGTGCTGGGGCGATATCCACGTGCTGGGGCAGTATCCACGAGCTGGGGCAGTATCCACGAGCTGGGGCAGTATCCACGAGCTGGGGCAATATCCACGTGCTAGGGCAGTATCCACGAGCTGGGGCAGTATCCACGAACTGGGGCAATATCCACGTGCTGGGGCAATATCCACGTGCTGGGGCAATATCCACATGCTGGGGCAATATCCACGTGCTGGGGCAGTATCCACGAGCTGGGGCAGTATCCACGAGCTGGGGCAGTATCCACGTGCTTGGGCAGTATCCACGTGCTGGGGCAATATCCACGAGCTTGGGCAGTATCCACGAGCTGGGGCAGTATCCACGAGCTGGGGCAATATCCACGTGCTGGGGCAGTATCCACGTGCTGGGGCAGTATCCATCCACGTGCTGGGGCAGTATCCATCCACGTGCTGGGGCAGTATCCACGTGCTGGGGCAGTATCCATCCACGTGCTGGGGCAATATCCACGTGCTGGGGCAGTATCCACGTGCTGGGGCAATATCCACGACCTGGGGCAGTATCCACGAGCTGGGGCAGTATCCACGAGCTGGGGCAATATCCACGTGCTGGGGCAATATCCACGTGCTGGGGCAGTATCCACGTGCTGGGGCAGTATCCACGTGCTGGGGCAATATCCACGTGCTGGGGCAATATCCACGTGCTGGGGCAGTATCCACGTGCTGGGGCAATATCCAGGAGCTGGGGCAGTATCCACGAGCTGGGGCAGTATCCACGAGCTGGGGCAATATCCACGTGCTGGGGCAGTATCCATCCACGTGCTGGGGCAATATCCACGTGCTAGGGCAGTATCCACGAGCTGGGGCAGTATCCACGAGCTGGGGCAATATCCACGTGCTGCGGCAATATCCACGTGCTGGGGCAATATCCACGTGCTGGGGCAATATCCACGTGCTGGGGCAGTATCCACGTTCTGGGGCAATATCCACGTGCTGGGGCAGTATCCACGAGCTGGGGCAATATCCACGTGCTGGGGCAATATCCACGTGCTGGGGCAGTATCCACGTGCTGGGGCAATATCCACGAGCTGGGGCAGTATCCACGAGCTGGGGCAGTATCCACGAGCTGGGGCAGTATCCATGAGCAGGGGCAGTATATCCACAATAGACTGCCCTCTGGGCAGGCTTTACAACTAGTAAGTAATAAATAAATATAATCTCACAACATAATCAAAAATTTATAAACCACAACATCATCCATCAGCACACAGATTTCTAGCCTTTTAACATATGTTAGTAACTAATACATAGATGGTTAGTTCAACTTATAAACATCCTGCTTAAAGAAAACAATTAACATGTATTCCCAGCAAACCAATGTTTAAAACAAGCTAGTATCTTGTAGATATACAGTTGTGTTCAAAATGATTCAACCCCCAATTCTGTAAAGGGTTTTAGGGAATTTAGTGACATTTGTAATTGTATTCAGAATGAAATCCTACAAGGACTTTTTAAAGAACCATATGCAACTAAAATGACATCAATTGGTTTTGTAATACAGTAGTAAATGTTTCTTTTGTGAATTCTTCATTGACACAATTATTCAACCCTTAAAGACTACCACTCTGAAGAACAGAGGTTCATTCAAGTGTTTTCAATCAGGTATTGAAAACACCTGTGGATGTCACGGAGCAGCAATAAAGCATAATAAGCACCATTAGGCAGCTTTAAAATGACTGTGATACTCAGCTCCTTCTAGACATTTACTGGTGTGGTTACAAACATGGTGAAGTCAAGAGAATGGTCCAGGAAGACAAGAGAAGAGGTGATTACTCTTCACAGGAAGGGCAATGGCTATAAGAAGATTAAAAAAAAGTTAAACATACCAAGAGAGACCATAGGAAGCACCATTCGCAAATTCAAGGCAAAGGGCACTGTTGAAACGCTACCTGGTCGTGGCAGAAAGAAGATGCTTACTTCGACTGCTGTGCGCTACCTGAAGCGTAGAGTGGAGAAAAGTCCCTGTGTGACTGCTGAGGAACTGAGAAAAGATTTGTCAGATGTGGTACTGATGTTTCAGCTCAGACAATACGGCGCACACTGCGTAATGAAGGCCTCCATGCCAGAACTCCCAGGCACACCCCCTTGCTGTCTCCAAAGAATAAGAAGAGTCGACTGCAGTATGCCAAAGTCATGTGGACAAACCACAGATGTTTTGGGATAGTGTTTCTGTGAACTGATGAAACAAAATTAGAACTGTTTGGGCCATGGATCAACGCTATGTTTGGAGGAGGAAGAACAAGGCCTATGAAGAAAAGAACACCTTGCCTACTGTGAAGCATGGCGGGGGTGTCAATCATGCTTTGGGGCTGTTTTGCTTCTGCAGGTACAGGGAAGCTTCAGCGTGTGCAAGGTACCATGAATTCTCTTCAGTACCAGGAGATATTGGATGACAATGTGATGCAGTCCGTCACAAACCTGAGGCTTGGGAGACGTTGGACCTTTCAACAGGACAATGATCCCAAGCATACCTCCAAGTCCACTAGAGCATGGTTGCAGATTAAAGGCTGAAACATTTTGGAGTGGCCATCACAGTCACCTGACTTAAATCCGATTGAGAACCTCTGGTGGGACTTAAAGAAAGCAGTTGCAGTGCGCAAGCCTAAGAATGTGACTGAACTGGAGGCTTTTGCTCATGACGAATGGGCGAAGATACCCGTAGATGGCTGCAAGACACTTGTGTCAAGCTATGCTTCACGTTTAAAAGCTTTATAACTGAAAAGGATGTTGTACTAAGTACTAAGATTGAATGTCACTTGGGGGTTGAATAAAACTGATAATGATGTGAGCACAGAAAAGACATTTGTGGTTATTTCATTATAAATGTTATGTTATATTTGTCTGACCTACACGTGCCTCTTTGATTTAATTGTAAGCAAGATGTCTGAATGATCAAAATCAATGTCAAACTGGCCAAAACACTCAATTTCAGTGGGGGTTGGATAATTTTGAACACAACTGTATATATATCTGTGCTACCTGGATCAACAAAAGATGAGCTATCACTTATTCTATTTCTAGAATAATAAGTAAGAAAACATATTTAGTGAATCCTCCCCTAAATAGAATTAAGCTTCTAATCTTCTGCTTTTTATATTGTAGGTTATAAAATCCCTGCTTAATACTTCAATCACACTAGCTCTTCCAAATTTAATATATATAACTATGTATATATCATTGCAACAATACTTTAGGACAATTTATATCCTTATACTTATCAGATACTTCCCATATTTCTATACTGCAGGTTAGAAATATGTCAGTCTCCGATCTAACAATAATCTGAGACAAATCTCAGTTCTTAATATTCATTGCAAGATATATCCATCTATATACATATATTTATTTATTTTATATTTATAAAATAAATAAATATATGTATATAGATGGATATATCTTGCAATGAATATAGACTGAGATATATTTCTATATATGAATTTTGGAGAGTATGTGAGAATATGTGAGATATTTATAAGATGTTATGATAAAATTTGTTTGCATCTTAATTTCTTTGTCTCTGAGTTTTCTCTTTGAGCATAACTCGTAGAATAATTTGAGAGAGTGAATGCATGAGAGTAAGAAATAAAATTTGAAGTCCCGAGAGGGAGAAATGAAGTGTGGTCTGAGTTGAAGTGATGTGTAATGACCAATACTCATTGTGTTCTATTCAGTTATAGAGGAATTTCACGTCATTTATTACGTACTCTATTTGCAGATTTCTTGTCTTCTGTATAACCCTATGTGGATTCCAATTAAACTGTCACCTTTCACTTTACTACACACAGATGGCAGTGTTTATTTAATTTTAAATATCACGAATATATTTGATATTAATTTTGAATCATATGACAGAGATGATAGGCCAATCTCTCTTAACAAAGGACGTTCTAATATTTCCAGACAGTGTGTTTCTGGTTGTCATATTTGATTTAATATTAAGGATCCCTCTTTTTCTACTAGCCATTTCAAGGTTTTTATGAATTACTTCTCGGTTTAAATCTCTTATCAGTTAACATGCCTTTACAGTTAAATCAGCATCTTATTTCTATTCTTCAGTAATTACCGTTCTATAGTTATACTCTACAAACATATCTTGGAGTTACTTATTTTATTGTGATACTATATAGAATATCTATTGATTAAACATGTGTACTTGTACATCCTGCTGCATGTATGCATGTCTGGAGGAATCCTTCCAGGGTCCATATCTCTGTAGCAGGTGTGAACGTGTAGCTCTTCTGGAAGTTCATGTTGGAGATCTGGAAGGGCAAATCGTAACGCTGAGGCAGATTGACAATCTTGAAAGAGCGGCTTCTCACGGAGCAAAGTATAGTTGAGGAATCTAGGGGTGTGGGAGGAGTGGAGTTAACTGGGGAACAGGTTGGTAGCTGGGTGTCAGTGACACGAGGTAGCAGGGGGGGAGGGAAGAGGAAAATTGTTGGCTAGTCCTGATCTTGCGCACACTAACAGATTTGCCCCTTTGAGCGAAGATGTTGGGTGCATCAGCTCAGGTGTAGCAGTACTTAGGCTTGTGCACCGATTTTTTTTTCGGTTCGATTCGGTTCGATTTGTTCGGATGTTTAAAATTTTCGATTCGGCTTGTTTCGGCCGATTTCTGTTTCGATTCGGTTCGGTTCGTTTTTCGTGTACATTTTTTATTCGGAATATCGACCATTTTTCGTATTTTCGTGTCACTTTGCTCATTTTTTGTATCGACTTTTCGGAAATTTCGGAAATTTTTGTTTTTTCGGAACTTCTGTTCTCCTTGTTTCAAAGTGTCTACGATAATTCTGGCGATTCTATCGTGTTTTCCAGGACCCTCACAAACCCCCCCTAACTCTAAAGAACAGGATCATTTTTACATTGTAGACTTGGAAACTATCTGCCTATGTGTCAACATAATAAATTGCATTGTTAGCAGCATTCCAAATTTTGTGAAGCATCTTTTCAATATTTTAAAACAAAGAAAGTGTAAGAAATTCCAGAATTACTGAAATGGAACCGAAATCACGAATGGAACCGAAATCATGAATAGAGCAAAAATAAATTTCGATTTGACACATTTCAAGTCCATTCGAAAAATCCGAAATTTTTTCGTTTCGGCTCGGAAAACTTTTCGGATCTATCGGTTTTCGGGTCCGATCCGATTTGGAAATTCGGCCGAATCCGAACACACGAATCGGGAAATTTCGTGAAAATTCCGAAATTCCGAAACCCGAAACGCACATCCCTAGCAGTACTGGAGGAGGCTGCTCCCTCTAACAGCGGGGGGATCCGCCCACCAAGTAAGGGAGGGATAAAGAGGGCAAGTAAGCCTAGACAGGTTGTGGTGGTAGGGGACTCTATTATTAAGAGAGTAGACAGGGTAATCTGTCGCGCTGATCGCCTTAACCGGACAGTTTGCTGTCTGCCGGGTGCCCGTGTTAGGCATGTGGTTGACAGATTTGATAGATTATTGGGAGGGGCTGGAGATGACCCAGCTGTCATGGTCCATATTGGTACCAATGACAAAGTAAGCGGAAGATGGAAGGACCTGAAGAATGATTTCAGGGAATTAGGAAGTAAACTGAAGAAGAGGTCCTCCAAGGTAGTATTTTCTGAGATCCTACCTGTGCCACGTGCTACAGTGGAAAGGCAGCGGGAGATCAGGGAGGTCAATGCGTGGCTTAAAGCTTGGTGCAGGAAGGAGGGCTTTGGGTTTTTAGAGCACTGGGCTCATTTTGCACTGGGGTACAATCTGTATAGTTGTGATAGATTGCACCTGAATGGAAGAGGGTCTGCTGTGCTAGGGGAGAGGATGGTTAAAAGGTGGAGGAGACTTTAAACTAGTGGAAGGGGGGAGGGATACAGTATCTTACAAAATGGAGACAGAACAGATAGCGGAAGGGTTTCAGTTCAGACTAAGGGGGTGGAGCCGGGGGATGGGTAATGTCAGAACAGTGGAGGCATGTAATGTAAAGTCGCATTCAGCATGTGTGGGTAGAGACAACATTAAATGTATGCTTGCTAATGCAAGGAGCCTCAATAACAAGATGGGGGAACTAGAGGTAATAGCACACACTAAGCAATACGACATAATAGGAATAACAAAACGTGGTGGGACGAAACGCATGACTGGGCTGTAAACTTAAACGGTTATACATTGTTTAGAAGGGATAGGAAACATAAGAAAGGGGGTGGAGTGTGTTTATATGTAAATCAGGATTTAAAGCCTAATATTACACAACTGGAAAGCGATGAGGGAAATGTGGAATCCTTATGGGTAAATATTTCGTTGGGGAATAAACAGGGAAGTCAACTATTGGTTGGCATATGCTATAAACCACCTAATATAGATAATGATGAGGAAGAACAACTGTTAGAGCAAATTAGGAAGTCTGCACATCATGGCAGCACTTTAATTATTGGAGATTTTAATTACCCGGACATAAATTGGGATAGTGGGACTAGTAATTCAGCAAAGGAATCCTGTTTCTGAACATTTTAAATGATACCTTCATGTCACAACTGGTAGAAACACCAACTAGAGAGGATAACTGTCTGGACCTGGTTATAACAAATAATGTGGATCTTTTCTCAAATATTAATGTAAAAGAACAGTTGGAAACAGTGACCATAATATGGTGTCTTTTGAAATAAACTCAAAAAAACACATTCATAAGGGGCAGCTAAAACATATAATTTTTAAAAGGCCAACTTTATTTAATTAAAGGAAGCTCTCAATGTCATTGACTGGCAGAAACTCTTTCATGGGAAAAACACTGAGGATAAGTGGAATATCTTTAAACTAACACTAGAAAAGTACACGTCACAATATATCCACTGGTAATAAATATAAAAGAAAACAGACTGAAACCAATGTGGCTTAGTAGGAAGGTAACTAAGGAAATGAAAAATAAAAAGAAGGCATTTAAAGCTTTTAAATCTGATAAATCTGAGGCATCCTATAAAGCATATAGGGCAGCCAATAAAGCATGTAAAAAAGCGATTAGATGGGCTAAACTAGAAAATGAAAAAGAAATAGCCAAAGAGAGCAAGACCAACCCTAAAAGATTCTTTAGGTACATAAATTCCAAAAAACCCAAGAGTGAAAATGTAGGTTCACTAAAATCTGAGTCAGGGTTATTGTTAACTGAAGATCAGGATAAAGCAGAAATTTTAAATGATTATTTTTCTTCAGTATTTATCAAAGAGAAACCTGTAACAGGAGACTTGAAATTCATTAATAAAAACTTACTAATACAAAGTGACTGGTTGACTCAGGACAAGGTTTTGCAGAAATTAAACAATGTGAATGTGAATAAAGCCCCAGGGCCAGATGGAATTCACCCGCGAGTACTAAGAGAGCTATGTGTTGAAATATGTAAACCTCTGTTCTTAATCTTTCAAGATTCTTTTCTTTCAGGTATCGTAGCAGAGGATTGGAGAAAAGCTGATGTGGTCCCTATATTTAAGAAAGGTTTAAAATTTGTGCCTGGGAATTATAGACCTGTGAGCTTAACATCTGTGGCTGGGAAAGTATTTGAGGGGTTACTAAGGGATAATATTCAGGAATTTATGGGGAGTATAATGTTATTGGCAAAAATTAGCATGGTTTCATGAAACACAGATCATGTCAGACTAACCTAATTACGTTCTATGAGGAAGTAAGTAGAAGTGTAGATCAGAGGGTCGCAGTGGATGTGATTTACTTAGATTTTGCCAAAGCTTTCGACACAGTTCCACACAAAAGGTTACTATTTAAATTAAAAGAAAAATTGGTCTAGATGAAAATACTTGTTCTTGGATAGAAAACTGGCTAAAAGATAGGGTACAGAGAGTGGTCATAAATGGTACATTTTCAAGATGGACACCAGTGGTAAGCGGTGTCCCTCAGGGGTCTGTTATAGGACCAATACTATTCAATTTATTTATAAATGACCTTGAGATAGGCATTGAAAGTCATGTATCAGTGTTTGCAGATGACACAAAACTAGGAAAAGTAATACAGTGTGAGCAGGATGTTACTTCGCTGCAGAGGGATTTAGATAGATTGGGGGACTGGGCACTTAAATGGCAGATGAGATTTAATCTAGATAAATGCAAAGTTATGCACTTTGGAGTGAAGAACACACAAGTAATTTATACCCTAAATGGTACGGAGTTAGGGAAATCCAAGCAGGAGAAGGATTTGGGAATAATCATAGACTTCAAACTAAGTAACAATGTGCAATGTCAAATAGCAGCCGCCAAGGCCAGCAAAAGTATTGGCATGCATTAAAAGGGGAGTTCACTCAACATAATTTTGCCTCTGTATAAATCAATGGTCAGGCCGCACCTTGAATATGCCGTGCAATTTTGGGCACCTGTCTTAAAAAAAGATATTATAGCGCTAGAAAAAGTGCAGAGACGGGCAACTAAATTAATAAGGGGAATGGAAGGGTTAATGGAAGAAATACAAACTTAATCGTAAGGGAGCGCAAAGATGAGATTTGGTATGAATTCGTTTGCAAAATGATGTCACAATTGCTTGATGGTCAGAATATCTTCACTGGAAGAGAAGAATCACAAATTGCGCAGCATAGTAATGCATTTAAATTATGCTAAATCTAATAATGGAAGAAGGACACTCACAAACGTAGAGCCTATAGGCTCTTGGTATACGCCTTTAAGCCTCTATGGGGGGCTTCTCCCATCAATCGGAGTGTAGATCGTCAGAATCAATGGTGGTACTTTGGACCTCAATTAAAGGACAAGAGAGCAACACATGGCACAGTACCAATAAAAGAAAGATGGCAATGTATAATTGTTCGATCTACTCACGAATTTATGAGCCTCCCAATGAGTGGCTCAGTATTGGGGCTCATAAATTCGTGAGTAGATCGAACAATTATACATTGCCATCTTTCTTTTATTGGTACTGTGCCATGTGTTGCTCTCTTGTCCTTTAATTGAGGTCCAAAGTACCACCATTGATTCTGACGATCTACACTCCGATTGATGGGAGAAGCCCCCCATAGAGGCTTAAAGGCGTATACCAAGAGCCTATAGGCTCTACGTTTGTGAGTGACCTTCTTCCATTATTAGATTTAGCATAATTTAAATGCATTACTATGCTGCGCAATTTGTGATTCTTCTCTACCAGTGAAGATATTCTGACCATCAAGCAATTGTGACATCATTTTGCAAACAAATTCATACCAAATCTCATCTTTGCGCTCCCTTACGATTAAGTTTGTATTTCTTCCATTATTAAGGGTGGGTGACACACCTGTGGTGAGCTGCATATCTATATCATTAGGCATTGTTTAACTGATTATAGCGCCAAGCACTATGAACTCCGGAAGGTGTTGATAATTTTCGAATGGAAGGGTTAAGTTATGAGGAAAGACTAACAAGCTTAAACCTGTTTAGTTTAGAGAAATGGCGCCTTAGAGGGGATCTGATAACCTTATATAAATATATACGGGGCCATTATCAACCATTGTCTGATAACCTATTCATTAACAGGTCTATACACAGGACAAGGGGTCATCCATTTAGACTGGAAGAAAGAAAATTTAGCTTAAAGCATAGGAAGGGTTATTTTACGGTGAGAACAATAAAGCTGTGGAATTCTCTGCCTGTTGAGGTGGTTGGGTCAGAGTCTGTACAGACTTTTAAAAAACGACTGGATGACTTCCTGCAGACACAGAATATTAAGGGTTATAATATTTAATATGTGGGTAAAAGCTTCTTGATCCAAGGAGAAATCTGACGCCATTCTGGGGTCAAGAAGGAATTTTTTCCCAGTATGTTGCATATTGGCAAGCATTTCAGACTGGGTTTTTTGCCTTCTTTTGGATCAACAGCAGTAGGTTATGTGTGAGAGGCTGAACCCGATGGACGCATGTCTTTTTTCAGCCTATATAACTATGTAACTATGTATGTATGTAACTTGTATAACATAGATATACTTGCATAGCTATATATATTGTTGCATATATATTTTAATATAAGTGTTTCTATACCCGAAAAGAAAATATCTTTAATTCAAGGGCTCTTTAAACAGACCTATAAATTTTATCTGACATGTCTTAGCACTCAGTCTATACAATATATCACATAAAGACACTTTATATCTAGCGATTATATTTTTAAACACATGCATAACTCTTCTAATGAGTTTACATTCAAATGAACTCGTTTCTAAAAAAATATCTATGTAAGTTCATTCTAGAAGTAGGTGAGAGTTAAGAATCATATTAAAATATAGATATACAATTAAACAAGATGGCTACAGGCATCCATTTTGTTTTTCTTATGAAAATACCTGACACCGCCAGCATTCGGTTGGTCTCCTGTTGCACAACAGTGTTCTGCTGTTGCACTGCAGTGGACTGCAACAAAGCCTTTAACACGTCCTCCATTGTCTTCAACCCTAACACTCTGTAGTGCAAGACTGCCCGCATTCTCCACCATATGAAATTGACAGTCACAAATTAGGGATCAGTCTGCATAGTCTTCTAGGGCAAGTTTGACAGACACTGGAAATCCTTTTAACAAAACTTTATTTGTTCAATGAGAGGTGATTCACATGCAGTTCAAAATAAAATTAAACAGAAATCAAATTCTCGGTCTCACCAAAGCACTAACTAAACAGTCAATCCCTGACTCACACTGGATGGCTTACTCCATTTACCAGTAAAACAAACCACTTATGACATGGAAACACATATATACCTTTCAGTCTTTTCACCTTGAGAGTTCTGTCCTCTCTTGTTCACCACCAGAAAAGGAAGACCCAGGCCCGAGCAGTTCCTGCTCTGAACTTTTAAAATAGCATTTTCTCCTCAATTAACCTTAGGTGTGGCTTGAGTAATCCCACACCTTCAGAGCTGCCTGCTGGGAAATGTAGTTCACCCATGTAGTGGGTACAGGCTATGTAGAATCCTAGGTCCCAAATACCTGCCTTCCACAACCACACCTCTGACACAGTCATAGACGGTTTATAGAGACATTCTAATCATTGGGACGGTTTATAGGACACTCTAATCACTGGGATGGTTTATAGGGAGAGTCTAATCATTGGGACGGTTTATAGGGACACTCTAATCATTGGGACGGTTTATAGGACACTCTAATCACTGGGATGGTTTATAGGGAGAGTCTAATCATTGGGACGGTTTATAGGGACATTCTAATCATTGGGACGGTGTATAGGGACATTGTTTCATGTATAGAAAATGAAGACACTGCAAGCTGCTTGTGTGAGGAATCATGTTGGATTATAGAACTGCCTCCAGGTCAGAGGTCAGAACAGGAAACAGGAACTATAAGCATAATCAATACACAACAGACATTCTAATCACTGGGACGGTTTATAGGACATTCTAATCACTGGGACAGTTTATTTATTTATTTATAAAGGATTTTACCAGGAAGGATACATTGGGATTTCTCTCGTTTTCAAATATGTCCTGGGTTCAATAACATTGAGTTGTTACAGAAATACAAAGTAGTAAAATGCAAGTTATTAACACAAACAAATTTACAGATTTACAGAAAAATAAATATGTAGGAAATAAAGTCATTATGTTACATGTTTAGAGGTGCATTCTGCATATAGTCACTGTGTTACATGTTTACAGGTGCATTCTGCATATAGTCACTGTGTTACATGTTTAGAGGTGCATTCTGTATATAGTCACTGTGTTACATGTTTAGAGGTGCATTCTGCATATAGTCACTGTGTTATATGTTTACAGGTGCATTCTGTATATAGTCACTGTGTTACATGTTTACAGGTGCATTCTGTATATAGTCACTATGTAACATGTTTACAGGCGCATTCTGTATATAGTCACTATGTTACATGTTTACAGGTGCATTCTGTATATAGTCACTGTGTTACATGTTTACACGTGCATTCTGTATTGAGGTATGTTAATAGGGAGCTCTTAAGGGACTTTAGACTGGGGGAAGATTTGATGGCGTCTGGGAGGTTATTCCATATTTGCGGTGCTCTGTAGGAAAATGAGGATCAAGCCACTTTCTTTTTGTATTGTGGTATTGCAAGTAAGGTGGAGGTCCTGGACCGGAGGTTATAGGATGAGGGAACTGCTGGGGTAAGCAGCCTATTCAGGTATGTTGGGTCTGAACTAAGAAGCGCCTTCTTTCCCATCTCCGTTCTCCGCGTGTTCCCCCATCTCCATACAGGTCAGGATTTGCTGTACCCAGACATTGATGAGTGTGCGCTTGTGCAAAATGAAACACAGACAACCTACATGTCCTTCAAATTCAAATTGTATTCATCAACAGGAGTATGTATATATAACCTTACAAACAAAATGGAGGAGCTGATGCGATAACCAGTCAGAGACTGCCACGTGTACACAATGATGTAGGCAGGGTTCAGGAATTTTGCCTAGAGCGATGGTGGCAGTTGCAGTTAAGAGAGAATATCTTAGGACAGAAACAGATCCTCTTGAAAGACCAGTATTGTCAGGTGCAGGGTGGGACAGATGGCCTGAGGACAATTGGGGGAGAGGCAAGCAATGAATTGCATATTTCAGTTACTTATAATTTTGGATATACAGTAAAACCCCTTACAAGTTGGGTGGTAGCTTCCCAGAAAAGCTCTTCAACACTAGGGATGAGCTGTTCGGTTCGATCTGTTCGGAGTTCACATCGAACATCGGCCGTTCAGCTGTTCGCCGAACTCCGAACATTTCCGCGTGTTCGGTTTGAATTCGCCCACAATGCACTTTTCCACTGGCCTGAAGCTTGTAATTGGCTACAGCCTTGCACCTGACCACAGGTCAGGTGCAAGACTATGCCAATCACGGCTCAGAGTCCTGATTGGGAAAATTTTGCCCAATCATGGGCTCACAGAGCTAAGTCCCGCAGCACACTATATAAGGCGTCCCTCACAGCCCCAGAATGTGTTTTTTGAGAGATTGTTCTGTTAGTGTGTGTTCTCACTGCCAGCAGCTATTAGGGGGTCTCACTTCTACAAGATATCTGGGAATTGTTGTAATCTGTGTGTTCTCACTGCCAGCAGCTATTGGGGGAGTCTCACTTCAACAAGATATTTTGGAATTGTTGTAATCTGTGTGTTCTCACTGCCAGCAGCTATTGGGGGGGGGTCTCACTTCTAGCAGATATCTGGGAATTGTAATCTGTGTCTTGTCACTGCCACCCATCAGGGGGTTTCACTGATTTATAGGAGGTTCCTGGGAATTGTAATCTGTGTCTTGTCACTGCCACCCATCAGGGGGTCTCACTGATTTATAGGAGGTTCCTGGGAATTGTAATTTGTGTCTGGTCACTGCCAGCTATCAGGGGGTCTCACTGATTTATAGGTTTCTGGGAATTGTAATCTGTGTCTTGTCACTGGCTGCCAGCTATCAGGGTGTCTCACTGAGTTATACCAGAGTTCTGGAAATCTTTAATCTAGATAACAGAGTTGAATCAGAGTTCTGTATATCTTTAATCTATATATCACTCACCATGTCAGAAAGACCAAAAAGGACAGGCAGACATTCCCAGACACAGATAAGAGGGCAAGCAGCCTCTGTGTCAGAAGGCTGTGCCCCTGGTCTTCGTGGACGTGGTGGCATCACTGCAGGGGCACGCATGTCCTTGTTTCTAACTGGTGCTGGCCATCTCTTTTTTTTTTCCAGATAAAGTTTTATTAAGGTTCACACATAAGTAACAATGCCAGAGATCACAAATATTGAGATAATGAAAAAAAGGAGGATCGCGCAGGATCCTACAGTTAACAATTCTAGCAATAACATAAGGTTTGCAAATAGCAATCGGTTGAACCAAATTTTTCCATATTAACTAAAACAGTGAAATTTATATCATTTTAAAGCAGAACAAACACACACAAATTATAAGAATACATAAAAATAAGAGAAAAAGAAATGATAAAAAAATAAATAAAAAAAAAAGGGGATTTAAGAGATAAAATTATTATTCATATGCTCAGTTGGGTCCATGAACGGCAATATTTATGTGGTAACCTCATCAAGTATACCAATTATATCATTTATATCAAATTTCCAGAAGTGACAAAGAGTTCCCAGCCTTCCCATATACCTTGAAACACGCTTAAAGAGTTAGCAGCCTTGTGGTACATTTCCTCATACAGATAAACATTCTCTAATGATAACATGACTTCTCTCATTGAGGGGCTAGCTTGAGAAAGCCAGTGACGTGCTATAGTAGTTTTAGCTACGCTAAGTATTATCGATATGATGCCTCTATGACGTTGTTGTATAGTAATCGGAAGCATATGCATTAAGTATTGTCTAGGGCACAGGGGCATAGATATTCCGGTGCAATGAGAGATCAGTCTACAAACTTTCCACCAGAAGATAGCAAGAAGCGGACATTGCCAAAAGATGTGAAGGATAGATCCGACACTCGTGCCGCAACGCCAGCATACACTGGAGTGCCCGGATATATGAGCCACACGATTCGGGGTCATGTACCATCTATATAACAGTTTAAGATGTGATTCCCGTAAGTTAGTGCTCCTGGTGTATTTATATACCGTTTCAGTGGCGTAAAACCAGTCCTCCTTGGAGGACTCGAACGACAAATCTTTGTCCCATCTGATCATATAGGGCAGTTTCTTATTAGGGTTCGCAGACAACAAACTATCATAACATAAAGACAAAGGCTTTTTCAGAACTTTTTTACCTAAGCACAGTCAATGAAAGGCCGTAATATCCGTCGCTGCAAAGGAGGAGATACCCCGTTGAGTCAGTGCATGTTTTACCCTAAGGTACTTGAAGCAGTCGCTAGCGGGGAGGGCAAACTCACGCGTTAGGTCCGGGAATGTTTTAATGGAAGAGGCTGTAAAAAGCTGGTGAATATGTGTAAGACCTAATTGGAACCATCGGTTAAGGTTCAGGTCTTGGATAGTGCGACAGAGGAAGCGCAATGGAGCTAAGCTGAGCAGTGAGAAAGGTCGTAAAAGTCGTCTACCCCATAGCCGCCATGACATAAGGGAAAGGGAAGCGGAGGGCAAAATACCCTCCAGTGTGTGGTGTGGGAGCGTCTCAAACCACATCAGGTCGTGTATTCGAAAAGGAGCTGTGTAAGCATTCTCCATCTTTAACCATAAAGGGGTGTCTCGTTGGGACATGGAGGACAAGAGCTGAGCCAGTAAAGCCGCCCTGTAGTATGCTGTAATGTTTATAAAGCCTAGCCCCCCCCTACGTCTAGTCGCGTTGATTGTGGAAGCTGGAATGCGTGGAGGCCTCCCTTTCCATATGTGTGCCTGCAGCATTTTTTGCATGCGTAGCAACATATGTGCCGGGATAAATACTGGGATGTTCCTGAAAAAATAAAGAATCTGGGGTAAAATACACATTTTCAAAGCTGCCATGCGTCCCATCCAAGAGACCTCCAGATCAAGCCAGGAGTTCAGTTTGGAGGAGATAGAAGTCATTAGAGGGTTATAATTAATTTTAAGGATAGTGCCCCTGGATTTGGTAAGAGAAATACCTAAATATTTCAAAGAGGTCGTTCTCCAGTCAAATGGGTACAAGGCGCTTAAGGTGGAGAGCGAGATATCATCAACATGTAGCGGTAGTGCCTGCGTCTTGCTCACATTGTTTTTATAGTAGGAGACTAGGCCATAGGAAGTAAGCTGGTGCATTAGAGATGGTAGAGAGGTTTCAGGGGAGGTAAGAAAAATCAAAATATCATCCGCGAACATAGCTAATTTATGAATTCCATCTGGGGTAGAGATGCCAGAGCTGGAAGCGTCTCGTCTGATCCGCGAGGCCAAAGGCTCCAATGCCAAAACAAAAATGAGTGGGGATGAGTGGGCAACCCTGCCTGGTACATTGGTAATAGAGAATGAGGGGGAAAGAAACCCAGACGCCAGGACCTTTGCCGTTGGAAGAGAATACAGGCTCATGATACTGTCAATAAATAGGGCAGGGAAACCAAAGACTTCTAGTGCCTTACGCAAATAGCCCCAGTGCAGGCGGTCAAATGCCTTTTCGGCATCCAGTGCCAGGAGAAGCCCAGTGGTATTGGTTCTATAGGCAATGTCGATTATATTATAGAGTCGTCGGGTATTGTCACATGTCTGTCTACCAGTTACAAACCCGGTCTGTTCCGCTGAAATCAAGAGGGGAAGCAGAGGAGCCATTCTAGACGCCAAAAGCTTAGCGTATAACTTAGCATCCACATTTAATAAGGATATAGGGCAAAAGTTCGCACAGCTGGTTGGGGGTTTGCCAGGCTTAGGTAACGTTACAATAGTAGCTTGAAGCATTTCTGGGGGTATTACACCTGTGGATTTGATATGATTGAAAAGCCTTGTAAGGGTCGGTATTAGAATGTCTGCGAAAGTCTGATAATATAAATTAGAGAAACCGTCTGGCCCAGGGGCTTTATTCTTTGGGAGAGCCTTAACGGCCCTACGCACCTCTTCCTCTGTGAATGGAACCAACAAATCTGCTGCCTGTGAGTGGGATAGGGAGGGGAGGTCTGCATCCTGGAGGAATTGATTTATCTCATCTGGGTCTGGGTTGTAGGATCTGATTTTAGGTTATATAAAGACGTGTAAAAGTTAGCAAATTCCTCCGAGATTTTAAGCGGGTTGTAAATCCTATCCCCTCCATCATCTAAGAGGTAAGGAATTTTAGTTTGTAGCCTTTTAGATCTCAATTTAGATGCCAATAATCGGCCAGCTTTGTTGCCTTGGGTATATTGAGTGAGATTTAAGCGTCGTATGGCCCGTTCAGAGGATTGTAACGTCAGTTGGATCAAATCCCGTCGAAGGGTCGTCAGTCGAGACAAGAGGTCAGGTGTAGGGTTAATTTTATGTTGGGATTCTAAGTCAGATATTTATTTATTTATTTATTTTATTTATAAAGGATTTTACCAGGAAGGATACATTGAGATTTCTCTCGTTTTCAAGTATGTCCTGGGTTCAAGTACATTGAAGTGTTACATTTACAGAAATACAAAGTAATACAATGCAAGATATTAACAACACAAATATACAGATTAACAGAAAATAAATATGTAGGAAATATAGTCACTAGGTTACATGTTTACAGGTGCATTCTGTATTGAGGTATGTTAACAGGGAAATTTTGAGTGACTTAAGACTGGTGGAAGATTTGATGGTGTCTGGGAGGTTATTCCATAATTGTGGTGCTCTGTAGGAAAATGAGGACCGAGCCACTGTCTTTTTGTATTGTGGTATTGCAAGTAAGCCGCTGTAATTGCCGCTGTACTGAAGTCATCTGGGCATTGAATGCCTTTTTTCGTGTAGCCCCTCTCTGAATCAAATGGCCCCTCACTACTGCTTTATGTGCTAACCAAGCCGATGATATGGTTACGTCTTCCGTCACATTCAATGCAAAGTATTCCTTCAGCACCGCCGAAGTACCAGACACATCAGAGCCACTCACTATAAGCGAGTCATTTAGACGCCAGTTCCCCATCCCCCTAGCAGGATAGTCAGCCTCGAACTCCATCGTTATAGGAGCATGATCAGACCACGTTATAGAGCCGATACGAGCGGCTAGTAGGCGAGGGACTGTAGATCCATGTATCAGACATAAGTCAATGCGGCTGTAAGATGAGTGAACTGGTGAGAAAAAAGTGAAGTCCCTGGTCGAGGGGTTGCTAATTCTCCATGCGTCATATAAGTCAGAGGATCGTAAAAAGTCATTTAGTTGGCGGCTAGAGGGGGCTGTTTACGAGGCTGTGCACGGTTCTGGCCCGGACGTGTATCCAAAGCCGTGTCAGGCACACAATTAAAATCTCCACACATGAAAAGAGACCCCTCCATCAACTTCTTAATCTTACTATAAGCTTTTTTAAGGAAACATACGGGTTGACATTAGGCAAGTACAAATTTGCAACCGTAATTGGAAGTTCATTCATAGTGCCCACCAAAATCAAAAGGCGGCCCAGTGGGTCTGTATATTGGTTTGTGCATTTAAAGACCCAATCTTTGTGAAAAAGAACCGAGACACCCCTAGACTTCGTCTGGGCAGTAGAATGAAAAGAAACAGGGTACATAGCGGATCGTAAGTGTGGGGTGCGCAAGGCACTAAAATGCATCTCCTGCACGCAGACTATCGCCGGTTTATGCTTATGTAGATCACGAAACAGAGCGTGTCTTTTGAACGGAACATTCAGCCCCCTAACATTCATTGAAAAAATACTGAACTGAGGCTTACTCATGATTAAGTAACCACAACGTTATAACATGCATGGTAGAATGAAAAATACTATCGAGGAGACATGAGAAGTATAAAGGCCAGGACCATAAGAGCATATCAACAGACAGAGGAAAATAAAATGAAAAATAAAATGAAAAAGAAAAAAAAACTAAAGGGGCAAAAACATAAACCAAACAGACCAAACAACGCTGCATCCTAAAAATACAGCAAGAATGAGTCATTCCAGTGGCAATAAAGAAGCGGAAAATATCAGCTAAGGAGACTCAACCGGGACGAGGGGACGTTCGCTACACAGAGCTCAACGCAAGAACTCAGCGCTGAACCAAGAAGCATAGGGTCCTGAGGCGATCATGAAGAGGAACCACTCCCTCCACATACGTAACCATCTAGAAATCCGAACAGTGGGAAAAGCGACACAAGGAAGGAGACACCCATCATTTAGGCCGGACTCTGTGCCATTCCGGTGAGACCTTAATCGGTGATGAGGAAGGCTCACGCGGAGGCGAGAAATCAGCCAGAATATTCCAGTCCTTCAAGAATTGTAATCCAGTGGCGACATCAGGAACAACATGTAGAATACCATCCCTCCATATGAAGAGCTTCGTTGGAAACCCCCATCTGTATGCTAACTTATGATTGCGGAGAAGCTTGGTGAGGGATGAAAACTCGCGTCTTTTGGACATGGTCGAAGCCGATAAGTCAGCGAAGAAAGAGATATCAGCATAAGGGGCAGATAAAGGCATGAACTTCCGTGACGCCGCCATCAAAGCCTCCTTGAAATGGAAAAAGTGCACCCGGATAATGACATCACGAGCCACCGACGTAGGCAGGTTTTTCGCTCGCGGAAGGCGATGCGCCCGATCCAGAAGTAGGTCTTGTGGTGTAGCCTCCGGCAGCAAAACTTGAAACAGCTCCAGGAGATATGGATGTAGGTCCGCTAGAGTGACTGCTTCCGCGATACCCCTGATTCTAATATTATTACGCCGGGAGCGATCTTCTACGTCAGCCACTTTAAGTGCCAGAGATTCATGGGCCGCTTGCAAAGCCAGATGTCGGTCAACCAGATCATTGTGGGCTAAGCATAAATCATCTGCCTTGGTTTCCAACGCATCGGTACGTTCGCCCAAGTCCTGAACGTCGCGGCTCAGCTCCTGCAGCGCTCCCCTGATGTCCGCCTGTATGGTTGAACGCAGGTCCTGCAGCATGGCGTGTAATCTGCTCTCTGAGGGTGGCAACGAGTCAGAGAGGTCTGGTGGCGCCGAGGGCGACGCGTCCGGGTCAGGAGCCAATGCATGCTGCGGAGATCCGCTATCTTGAGCTTCCTTATTACGTTCCTTCCGAGCCGATTTCGGGGGATCCAACACCCGCTGTGCCTTGGGAGGTGCCATCTGGGCAAACAGAAGATTTCCCCACTTGTAGCCACAAAAAATTATACCTCGGGTATCCTTTAGAAGCCGTTAGATTAATAAGAGTTCAGCGCAGGCCGCACGAGCTACATATCCATGCGGTCACTCGTTAATGCGTGCTGGTTGGGTAAGAGGCCACTGACTAAAAAACTGAGTCGATCCCAGCCCTCCAAGGATGTCATGTAAAATTATGTTCCTTGAACCCTTTTTTTTCCTGTTTTTTTTCCCCTTTTTCTTTTTTTCCCTCTTTTTTTTTTTTTTGTTACGTTTTAAGAGCATTCAGGTAATTCCGATAGGGATGGGGACCACCTCCAGTTTCAGAGTGGGGTGCCAAGTAGACTGCACCGGAGACCCCCTGTCCAAGGTGGTGGTGGGCGAAAGCGACTCTGCCCCTGAGCTGTACAGTGGCGCCAAGCTCAGTCTCCTCTCCTCTGGGGGGGGGTGCCCGTGGGCTTCCTCCCACTTCCCCAGGTGTTCTGGTGGCTGCAGATGTGGGCCTCCGCACCGTAAGCCGGTATACGTTGGGACCAGGTGATGAGGGGAGATTGCCGTATGTAGTGGTTGGGGGAAGGAGGTGGAGATCCTCCGTGTGGCAGCTTACCCCAGGAAGCCGGTGATGCCGTGTACTAATCGGCCAAGTCCGGGGGGAACCTCCGCTATGTTCCCGGAAGCGATGGCCCACGCGGTGACTGGTACCTCCGCTCTGGCTCCGCTCACGCAGTAGGCCCAGGGGATCCCGCGGCACTCCCGCGATATGCCAGTGCTGCAAGACGTACACCTCGCCCTCTCCGTGTTCCCGGTTAGCTCAAGGAACAAGCAGGCACGTAATCTTATTAACAAAAAGAAGATAATGTAGATCTTAAGGGGAAAAATCGCTGGAGCTGCTCCACCGCACGTCTGCCTCGCTCGACGTCCGGCCACGCCCCCGCTGGCCATCTTAAGCAGCAGCAACATACAGAGGATTTGCAGGATTGGCTAACCAGGCCATCCTCATCCTCCGAGTCCTCTGCCAGCCAAGCATGTAGTGGTTTACAGTCCACCTCAGCTGCCAAAACATCTAATTCAGCCTCCATGTCCACAGCTACTCCTGCCGTAGCCTCACTATCATACACGGAGGAGTCAGCTGAATTGTTTGACTACAGTGACAGTGTCAGTGACATGCTGTTTGAGGATGCACAGCAACTCCAGTGATCTGATTCAAACTCTGAGGTTGAGGAAGGGAGTAAAATCAGCCTAGAGGGAAGGGGTGCCAGTGACACACAAAGAACTGGCACTCATGTTCCCCCAGCAGCTGTAGCATATTGCGAGGTTGGCTCCAGTGACGAGGAGATAGGGGGTGATGACGATGATGAGGTCACTGACTCCACCTGGATGCCTGATCGAACAGAGGAGTCAAGGGAGGAGGAGGAGGCACAACAAAAATGAGGCAGAACGTCCTCTATGACCAACCGTAGCCAGTCAAAGGCATCAGAAGTCACAGCTGCTCAGGTGCAGAGCGCTGTTGTCTCAAAGAACATGTACAGGAAGTCTGCTGTCTAGCAGTTCTTTAAGAAATGTGCAGCAGACAGCACCGTTGCTATTTGTAATCTATGTCAGATGAGGATCAAGCGTGGGAAAGACATCCCACGCTTGGGTACCATGTGCTTGAGGCGACATATGACCACCTGCCATGCATCCTGTTGGCACAACACTTTGCATAGCTCCTCCTCCTCCTCATCTGTCTCTACCCCCACTATATGTCCTGCCATGTCATTGCCTACAACCTCCACTGACAGGGATGATGCTACAGTAATGGGTGTACCAGGTCCTTCCTAGATTATGTTGCCCAGCTGCTACAGCGTAAGAAAAAATATAGTCCCAACCATCCCAAAGCACAGCGCCTAAATGCCAGCTTAGCAAAATTACTCGCATTACAGCTGCTGCCTTTCCAGCTGGTGGACTCTGCTTCCTTCCGTGAATTTGCTGAAAGTGCTGTACCACAGTGGCAGGTTCCAAAACGCCATTTCTTTTCACGGAAGGCCATTGCAGCACTATACCAGCACGTGGAAGACAATGTTAGGGAGTCATTGGGAACGGCAGTCAGCAGCAAGGTGCACATGACTTTAGACACGTGGTCCAGCAAGCATGGACAGGGCCGTTACATTTCCTTCACAGCACACTGGGTAACTCTGATTGCAGCTGGGAGGGATCCAGGACGGGGCTCTGTGCTGGAGCTTGTTCATCCACCACGCCTCCAGAAAGCTGCTAATATGAGGTCTGTCTGGTCCACCACCTCTTCCTCCTCCTTTTCTGTCTCTGGTGAAGTGGCAGTTAAACCGACGCATGGCAGGGGCTACGCAATGGCTCAAGCAAAAAGATGCCATACTATGCTTGAGCTGGTTTGTTTAGGGGACAGGAGCCACACCGGGCCAGAAATTCTGTCAGCTCTGCAGGGGCAGGTGCAGAGATGGTTAACACCACGCCAGCTTGAGCTGGGAATGGTCGTCTGTGATAATGGCAGCAACCTTCTCTCCGCCCTACGCCAGGGTAAGTTGACACATGTACCATGACTAGCACACGTCCTAAATCTGGTGTACATCATTTCCTAACCATGTACCCAGGGCTGGCAGAGCTTCTCAGCCAGGCCAGAAATGTCTGCAGCCACTTCAGATGGTCATTCCCTGCAAGTGTTCGCCTTGTAGAAATTCAAAGAGCTTTCCACCTTCCCACAAACTGTCTGATCTGTGACATGCCCACCAGGTGGAACTCAACATTAGCAATGCTGCAGCGTCTGCACAAGCAGCAGAGGGCCATCAATGAGTACCTGTGTGAGTATGGCACAAGGACAGGTTCCGGTCAACTTGTTTCCCCCCCCCGCAGTGGCTGATGATCAAGGATGCATGCACTGTACTGTCACCATTTGAGGAGGCAACGAGGATGGTGAGCAGGGACAGTGCATGCATCAGTGACACAATTCCTTTAGTGTTCCTGCTGGAGCGCACTCTGCGGGGAATTATAGATGTGGCACTAGAGGCAGAGCAGCGGGATGAAGAGGAGGCCTTCCCTAGCTCTCAAGGCCCCAGTCTTTCCGCAGACAGCATTTCTGCGGGTCCTCCTCAGATCAGACAGGAGGAGGATGAGGAATATTTAAGTAGTGGGGGCATTGAAGGTGGGGATTCCTCAAGGGAGGGTTTTGTGTGCCTAGAAACTCAAGGACTAGTACGTGGCTGGGAGGAGGAAGTGCACGATGGGGTCATCCTCATTGACCAGGAAGACTCGGAAACTAATGCCAGCTCCAACCTACGCTGCATGGGCTCCCTTATCCTGCAAAGCCTGCTAAAGGACCCCAGGATTCGTGCTATCAAGGAGAGGGAGCATTACTGGTTGGCAAGCCTTCTTGATCCACGATACAAGGGTAAAGTTGCAGAGCTCATCCTGCCCGCACAGAGGGAGCACAGGATGAAACAACTTGAGGACACTCTAAAGCGACACTTGTGTAACAACTTTCCAGGCACTGGTAGGTTACCAAGTGATGACCCAGGTGCTTCTGAGGCTGCGGATGATCCGAGGAAGAGCGGTGAAGGCTGGGGCCGCTTGACTGATGCCTTTTTAAATCTTATTAGTTCACGATGCCCAGGGACGTCAAATGTAGGCACCCATTGCCAGCGTCTTCACCATATGGTGCAGGACTACCTAGGGGCAAGGGCAGACCTGGATACCTTTCCAGCAGACGATCCACTGGCTTACTGGGTGTTGAGATTAGATCACTGGCCAGAATTTAGCCAATATGCTATGTAGCTACTAGGTTGCCTTTCATCCAGCGTGCTTTCTGAAAGGACGTTCAGTGCCGCTGGAGGTTTTGTCACAGACAAAAGAGTGCGTCTGTCCACCGACTCTGTAGACCGGCTGACATTTATAAAAATGAATCAGTCCTCGATCAGCAGCTATCAATCCCCTGATGCAACTGAATAGATCAGGGATCTCTTCTGCATTCCCAAAACCTCCACCACTGCACTCTTCCACAATACCTCAGAGGGGTTACGTTGTGAAGGCACTAGCTGGCACCAAAGGCCTAATATTTGGGTGAAAAGAGAAAAAGAAGGGAGAATTGAGGCCAATAGGTACTTAATAGGCAAAATATTTGGGTGCACTGACGCCTGTAACAGATTCATATCATTTTAATATTTGACCACAGGGTCCAACCCTGCACTCTTCCACAATACCAGAGGGGTTACTTACGGTGTGAAGGCACCTGCTGCGACCAAAGGCACAATATTTGGGTGCACTGCCACTGACGCCTATACCAGATTCATATAATTTTAATATTGGACCGCGGGGTCCAACCCTGCACTCTTCCACAATACCACAGAGGGGTTACGGTGTGACGGCACTGTTGCCGACACTAAAGGCCCAATTTTAAAGCACCTATTGTTTACTTTCATCCAAAGACTGCATAAGTTTCACCATAATTTAGCCAAAAAATCACTAAACTTGTTCTGCGTGTCCTAAAATGTCTCCTCTTGTCATACAGGCTGCCGCCTCAAGCAGTTGTTTATGAATAGATGAAAGGAAACCATTTACCGTCATTTGAAATGTCATTTTTTTTGTTTTTAAATGTTTCTATACATCCTACAAATCCGCCACTTCACGGGCAGGTTATGGGGACCTCCTAGGCATGATACTTGAAGGAATTTTTCGTTTTTATTCTTAACCTTTATTTCATGGAAAACTCACTGTTCCTTTAAAAACTTTTTTTTTTTTACTTTTTGTCCTGGTTTCCTGTCCCCCCGGGCACTACCCGGACCCCCATATACCTTTTATGGCAAATATCTTGCATATATGCGCTCTTGGAGGGCACTCTAAAAATCAAACTTTCGAGTCCCATTGACATGCATTGAGTTTGGTTCGTGTTCCAACTTTTGAAATTGTTCGAGTTCGAATGCAAACCAAATACGGGGGTGTTCGGCTCATCACTATTCAACACCAGGTTGGAAAGGTGAAGGGTGCGTCTAGAGTCCAGTGATGGCCAGTTTAGTTCTTTTAACATGTCACAATGGTGGGTCATGTAGTTACATTGTAGCACAAAGCGGCAGAATGAGTTATGCCAGCTATTGAATGTGGAGATGTAGTGTATGCAGCTGCCCCGCAAACGCACCTCCAGAAACTTACCACATTGTATAAGCATTTGTTGTACAATCTGCTTTCTTACCGTGGGGCTCAGGCAGGATTTGTTTCTGTACAGGGCACCTAGTTTGGGGTAAAGTTTAGATGAGAGTATTTCGATGTGGGGGCCAAAGGATAGATTTGGATCTAACCACATACCTAGATATTTGAGAGTAGTGACTGTGGTCAGCGTGTCTTTTGTTCTTGTCCTGACACATATATGGGGTGTTTGCAATTTATGTAGTTTAGGTGCTGTTCCAAAGAGCATTGTAACAGTTTTGTCAGTATTTAGAAATAGTTTGTTATCTGCGATTCACTTTTCTACCTCTGTGAATTGTTCTTGCAGCTCGGCCACCAGCTGCAGGAGATTTGGTTTTCTGGTATAGCTTACGGTGTCGTCTGAGTACATGTGTACAGATGAGGCTTTGCAGACATTGGGCAGATCATTTATGAATATCGTGAATAGCAGGGGGCCAAGTTGTGAGCCTTGGGATACACTGCATGTGACTGGGAGGGAGGAGCTGTCAGAAATGGACACATATTGCGACCGATCAGATACATATGATTGAAACCAGGTTAGCGTGCGATCACCAATACCAGAGTTTTTAAGTTTTTGTAATAGGATGCTATGGTCTACTGTGTGAAAGACCTTGGCAAAATCAAGGAAGATGGCTCCAGTTAGGTTTCCTTGTTCCATCCCAGCTTGGATATCATTACAAACTTTTAAAAGTGCAGTTGTGTAACGTTGGGGGCTTCCAGCCCCTCCAGTGTGCTTGAAGGCAGCATGTCTGATGCTGCTCGCTGACCAACACCCGGTTTAAATAGAGACAGGCAGGGAGGTGGCTGCATGAGGCGTGGCTTGAGAGGGGGGCACGGTCTGATGAAGGTCATTAAAAACCCAGTTCCTTCTCAGCAGTGCCAGATCGTGGTTATCCATACCCGAGCTCCCTGTACCTGTATTCTCTCGTGATTTAACCTGTTATTGACCTCTGCATGTTTTCTGACCATTCTGCAAACCGTTGCCCTAGACTATTTTCCTTGTACTATGCTACTGCACTGATATCGACCCGGCTATTCCATTTGACTATTCTATTCTCTGTATTCCTGACTCTGGCTCGTCTGACTACCCCCGTGTTGCTGACCTGGTTTTGTATTACGACATTGTCTTTGATTAACCCTTTCTGTCTAGCTAGAATACTTATACCTGGCCAATTTTTAAGGACCAGACAGTTAGGGATTGTCCTACGGCTACTCTGTTGGTAGCTTTTTGGCTCTGTGGAGTGTTGGACTTTAAGGGCTGCGTGGTGGGATCCGGGAACTGTGACATTACGATCTGGCCAAAATGGATCCCGCAGACTTAACACAACATTTGAGTAACTCTGTATCCAGACAGGACGAGCAGGACCATAGGATGGATCAGTTTGCTCTCGCGTTACAAACTATCCTGACTCGTATGTGTAACGTTGGGGGCTTCCAGCCCTACCTGTGTGCTTGAGGACAGCAAGTCTGATGCTGCTCGCTGACCACTGCCCGGTTTAAATGGAGACAGGCAGGGAGGTGATTGCATGAGGTGTGGCTTGATTGGGGGGCGTGGTCCGGTGAAGGTCTTTAAAAACCCTCAGTATAGTTTCAGAAGTTGCCAGATCGTGGTTATCCATACCTGAGCTCCTTGTACCTGACTGCTATATTGATTTAACCTGTTATTGACCTCTGCTTGTGTTCTGACCATTCTGCCTTCTGTTGCCCTAGACTATTTTCTTGTACTACGCTACTGCTCTGATACCGACCCGGCTATTCCATTTGACCATTCTGAACTCTGTATTCCTGATTCTGGCTCGGCTGACTCCTCTCCGTATTGTTAACCCTTTTCTGTCTAGCTAGTTTACCTGGCCAATTCTAAGGACCAGACAGATAGGGATCATTCACAGCTACACTGTTGGTAGCTTCTGGGTTTTGTGGAGTGTTGGGGGTTAAGTACTGCGTGGTGGGATCCGGGAACCGTGACAGTATGGCTCACCTGGAACCAGCTGGGGTTGCAACTCCGCCTGCTATACCTGTGTCCCCTGTTGTTCAGACATCCCAGGTACACATGACCGCTCCTATGAGGTTTGACGGTACTCCCTCGGAGTGCCGGGGATTTTTGGTCCATGTGGATATTTTAAATTAAATCCACAAATGTTTATCACTGACATAGCCAAAGTGGGGTTCATTTTTAACCATCTGTCTGGCAGAGCGTTGACATGGGCGAATCCTTTATGGGAGGCAGAGAAGCCTATCGTACGGAACTATAAAGAATTCATAGCCGAGTTAAAACGTACGGTTAATCCTACCAGAAAGGCCAAGGTAGCTGGCAAATCCTTGTTCTGCATACGTGAAGGGAACAGGACGGTGTCTGATCATGCCATAGTATTTAAAACGTTGGTTTCTGATGTGAACTGGACTGATGAGGCTCTGGTTCTGGCATTTATGGAGGGGTTATCAGAGTCGTTGATGCATGAATTGGCTCCTCGTAAATTACCTGAGGTATTGAGTGAACTCATTGATTATTGTATAGATCTGGATGATCAGATAAGGGACAGAAGAACTCCAAGAGAGAAACCTAAGAGACCGTTACCAAGGTTGGCTCCTGTCTTTCAGGCACCACCAAGAGAGTTATCTCCTCCCTCTGAGCCTATGCAACTAGGCCATACTAGGCTTACAGAGGAAGAGAGACCACAGCGTCTTCGTGAGGGATTGTGCCTGTATTGTGGTTTGAAAGGACATATACGACTTCAATGTCCCACTCGCCCTAGAATGCATGATAAGTCGGAAAACTACCGCACCTAAGGCAGCTGAGGAGACAGGCCTTGGGTGTGACGTGCATGTCTCCTGTCAAAGACACTAAACTTATGTTGCCAGTATCCGTGGCTTGGGAGACCAAGACCACGCATATTACCGCTTTTGTTGATTCTGGGGCTGCTGGTAATTTTATCGATGTTGAATACGCTTCTTCCATTTCTCTCCCTCTGGTTGTAAGAGAGACACCCTTAGCCGTCAAAGCCATAGACGATAGGCCGTTATCCTGCCCTAGGATTACTCATGATACGGTTACAGTGGTTCTTACCACTGGTCTCTTACATAAAGAGGAGATCATATTTCAGGTTATCCATTCACCTTCCAATCCTGTTGTGCTTGGTTTCCCTTGGTTGGTGGAACATAATCCTGTTATTGATTGGGCTAAGGGAGAGATACTATCTTGGAGTCCTACTTGTTTTGGGACTTGTTTAATACCCATTCAACATATTGGTGCCCTGAACACACCTACAGCTCCCCCATTGTCTACAGAGGTTCCTGACCAGTATGCCGATCTCAGAGCTGTATTTGTTAAAAGAGAGGCAGAGAAACTACCTCCACATAGACAGTATGATTGCGCCATTGATATTCATCCAGGTACCATGCCTCCTCGAGGCAAAGTATATCCTCTATCCATAAAAGAGAACCAAATCATGGAGGAGTACATAAAAGAGAATTTGGAGAGAGGTTTTATCAGACGTTCCTCTTCTCCAGCAGGGGCTGGGTTCTTTTTTGTGTCTAAAAAAGGAGATTTACACCCGTGTATTGATTATAGGGGGCTTAACAAGATCACCATCAAGAATGGGTACCCTATCCCTCTTATATCAGAACTGTTCGACAGGTTAAGGGGATCAGCAGTATACACAAAACTCGATTTAAGAGGGGCTTACAACCTGATACATATAAAAGAAGGGCATGAGTGGAAAACAGCATTTAACACCAGGAGTGGGCATTATGAATATCTGGTCATGACTTCCGGTCTTTGTAATGCTCCAGCGGTATTCCAAGATTTTATTAATGATGTGCTCAGAGATTTTTTGCAATCCTTTGTTATAGTATACCTAGACGATATACTGATTTACTCTCCCGATCTGAAAACCCACCATGAACATGTCAGACAGGTATTAGCAAAATTACTAGACAACGGTCTTTATTGCAAACTGGAGAAGTGTTTATTCGACATTACCACTGTAAAATTTCTTGGATACATGATCACTCCAGAAGGTTTTGAGATGGATCCTTCCAAACTCACGGCCATCTCAGAATGGCCTCTCCCTCAAAGCCATACAGAGGTTTTTGGGGTTTTCCAACTATTATAGGAGATTTATCAAGAATTATTCCACTGTAGCCTCTCCTATCATTAATATGACACGTAAAGGTCTGAAGAATCAGGTTTGGTCTTCACAATCCAAACAGACATTCGAAGCTCTTAAGCCGGCTTTCACTTCTGCTCCCGTGCTACGGCATCCTGATCCCAGAATTCCATTTGTCCTTGAGGTTGATGCTTCTGAGATAGAGTCTCCATGGAAGCCTCTACATCCTTGTGTGTTCTTTTCATGAAAATTATCACCAGCAGAACGTAATTATGATATCGGTAACAGAGAATTGCTTGCTATTGTGTCTGCCCTGTCATAGTGGAGACATTTGTTGGAAGGTACTCTTGACCCTTTGTTGATAATCACTGATCATAAGAACCTTACGTACATTGGGGATGCTAAACGTTGAACTCGAGACAGGACAGGTGGTCATTACTACTGTCTCGGTTTAATTTTGTGTTGACTTACAGACCAGGTGACCGCAATGTAAAGGCTGATGCCTTATCTCGTCAATATGACCCGTATGAATCAAATACACAAGACCACAATCCTATAGTTCCTCCTGAACGTATTGTGGCTTCCACGGTCTTGTCAGTTTCCTCGCCTTTCCTGGAACGCCTCCAAGCAGCTCATATGGGGGCTCCACCTAACAAGCCTCCAGATATGTTGTTTGTGCCTGAAAAGGAAAGAAAAGAATTACTCATAATGTTTCATGATTCTAAACCAGCAGGTCATCCTGGTATTACTAAGACTCTTACTAGTATCTCCAGACAGTTCTGGTGGCCCACCATGCGACAGGACGTACGTCTGTTTGTTTTGGCTTGTCAAGTCTGTGCAAGAAGCAAAACCAGTAAAACCTTGCCTGTCGGTCTATTGCAGCCTTTACCTACGCCTAAGAGGCCTTGGTCTCATCTATCTACGGATTTTATTGTGGACTTGCCGAAGTCAAAGGGTCATACTGTGGTTCTGACAGTTGTAGACCGCTTCTCCAAAATGGCTAATTTTGTTCCTTTACCTAAGCTTCTTAAAGCCAAAGAACTGGCGGTTGTCTTTGCTAGAGAGATTGTACGAATACATGGGGTTCCGTCTGAAATAGTCTCTGACAGAAGAGCTCAGTTCGTCTCTCGTTTCTGGAGGGATTTCTGTGCAGAGATGGGGGTGCGATTGGCCTTCTCTTCAGCATGCCATCCACAAACCAATGGGGCAACAGAGAGGGCAAATCAGGGTCTCGAGCAGTACATACGTTGCTTTACCACACAACAACAAGACAATTGGTCGGAGTTGTTGCCCTGGGCTGAGTATGCACGTAATAATGCCGTTAATGAGACTACTGGCCACTCTCCTTTTTCTGCCATCTATGGTTTTTTCCCTCCGGCTCTACCGCTTCAGTTTGCTGAACAGGCCATCCCGGCTCTCGATGAACATCTCACACAACTACAAGAGATTTGGAGACAGATTTGCGAAAACATGGAGCGCAATGTTGCTGTCCAGAAACGCAAGGCTGACAGGCATAGGTTACAAGCTCCTTCCTATAACGTGGGGGATAGAGTTTGGTTGTCCACTAGGAATGTGAAGTTGCGGGTGCCTTCTATGAAAATGGCACCTCGGTTTATAGGTCCATACAAGATCATTCGCCGTGTTAACCCTGTGGCTTATGCTCTTGCCCTTCCTAAACATCTTCGCTTGCACAACGTCTTCCACACCTCCCTATTGAAGCCTTTGTTGTGTAACAGGTACACGTGGGTCGTCCCTCCTCATCCACCTGTTCAGGTTGATGGGGAGACAGAGTATGAGGTTAGGAAAGTTCTGGGTTCTAGGCTGTTCAGGGGTGCTCTACAGTACTTGGTCGATTTGGGTGGGTTATGGTCCGGAGGACCGGTCCTGGATTCCGGCTTCCAACATGTCTGCCTCTAGGTTGGTCAGGGCGTTCCATGCCTCGCACTCCGATTGCCCTGGTGGTCGTCCTGCCACTCGCCCTGGTAGTCGTCCTGCCACTCGCCCCGGTGGTCGTCCTGCCACTCGCCCCGGTGGTCGTCCTGCCACTTGTCCTGTTGGTCGTCCGGTGGCCTCCCGTGGAGAGGGGGGTACTGTAATGTTGGGGGCTTCCAGCCTCTCCAGTGTGCTTGAAGGCAGCCTTTTTGATGCTGCTCGCTGACCAACACCCGGTTTAAATAGAGACAGGCAGGGAGGTGGCTGCATGAGGCGCGGCTTGAGAGGGGGGCGCGGTCTGGTGAAGGTCTTTAAAAACCCACAGTTCTTTCTCAGCAGTGCCAGATCGTGGTTATCCATACCTGAGCTCCCTCTATTCTCTCGTGATTTAACCTGTTATTGACCTCTGCTTGTTTTCTGACTATTCTGCCTTCCGTTGCCCTAGACTATTTTCCTTGTACTATGCTACTGCACTGATATCGACCCGGCTATTCCATTTGACTATTCTATTCTCTGTATTTCTGACTCTGGCTCGTCTGACTACCCCCGTGTTGCTGACCTGGTTTTGTATTACGACATTGTCTTTGATTAACCCTTTCTGTCTAGCTAGAATACTTATACCTGGCCAATTTTTAAGGACCAGACAGTTAGGGATTGTTCTACGGCTACTCTGTTGGTAGCTTTTTGGCTCTGTGGAGTGTTGGGCTTTAAGGGCTGCGTGGTGGGATCCGGGAACCGTGACAAGTTGTAGTTGAATGATTTGGATGAAAGCCGGATTGGTCTGGGGTTAAATAGTTCCGATACTGATAACAATCACGTAATTGGGTGTAGACACATTTTTCCAGAATTTTTTACATTACAGGGAGCAGTGATATCGGGCAGTAGTTGGATACCAAAGTATTGTCTCCACTTTTATGGATAGGTACCACTCTCGCAGTCTTCCAGAGTTTGGGTATGTATCCAGTCGCCAGTGATTCATTGATTAGGGTTGCGACAGGTTTTACTGGGATTTGATCAGGTCCAGACTGGTATTTCATTTTTTGGCTGCAGAGAAGTTTAGTAATGACACTGACAGCCACTGGTCTAAAACTGAATTTCTCTGCATTACAGGGTCTTTGCACAGTTGGTGGGGCCTGCCCTGTGTGCGGCCTTTCTGATTGCGTGTCATTTCCTAGCTTAGCAATCAGAGTGGTGGCGCATTACAACAAAATAATTATTAAAGGCATTTGCTACATCTAGGGGGTGTTGTACGGTTTGGTTGTTTACTTTGACAGCAGCCAGTTGGGAGTGGACGGGTGGAGAGTGCATGTTACTTATGATTTTCCAAAAATTTCTAGGGTTTTATATGTTATTGTTTAAATTTTCATTGAAGTATTGGGCTTTAGCCATTTTTGTTTGTTTTGTGCATGCATTCCGCCATTTTCGATATTCACTGTGATCGTTCATGGAACCAGTACTCTTGAAGTTTGACCACAGTGAGTCTCTAAACTGGAACATTTGCGTGAGTTCAGCTGTAACCCAGGGGAGATGAGCCCTTTACTCGCACTTTACGTAGCGGGGCATTGGAATTCCATACTTGCAGGAGCTCGGTCTGAAAGTATTCAATTGCAGAGTCCAGGTCTGGGATTAGGTTTAGTCTGTACCATGGGAGCTGTTTGAGATTATTTAGGAAGGATTCAAGATTAAAATTTCTTGAAAGACCTGGTGATTAGTACTTCTGATGGACATTTTGTGGCCTTTATTTTGCGCAAACAGTACACTAGGCAGTGATCACTGAAACTGTTAGAATACAGGAGGCAGGCGTTCTCGCTATAAGGACATGAGGAGAATCCAATCTAGCAAGGTGTGGTTAGGGCTTTTCATATTAATGCGAGTGGGGGAGGAGATTAATTGTTAGCAGCAAACCTTAACCCCTTAAGGACGGGAGTAATTTTACAACTTCGGCGCTGTTTCGGAAGTAGAAGTTTGCTGAGCTCATTTTGACCGTTTTTAAGTCACGTATTATTATACCACCCAGACAAATTATATATCGTTCTTTCCGGCAGACTCGGCAGATTAATAATATATCATTATTATATGTATATGTCATGCCCTGCCAAAATGCTATAACAAAAAATGTAAAAAAAAGTAAATAAATGAAAATTTTCAATAAAATTTCAATCTTCCACAGTGTGTAAAGTGTTATTTTTTTTTAAATTTTATTATCCGAGGCTCTGCGGTCATATGCTATGGGGTAGATTTGTAAAAAAAAATTAGAAAGGGGAACCCATTTTTTTTTTGGGGAGAAATTGCGTGATTTTAGCTAAACCCCCCCAAAAAAAAATCATTAGTGAAGCATCATTGTTCACCATTGTTCACATTATAATTGACATGTGAACAATAGTGCTGCATAAAAAAAAGTATTTATTTTCTATTATTTAATTTATTATTTTTTTATTTTTACTTTTTTTAAACTTTTATTTTACTTATAACATGGTCATATTTGATATCATTGATATCATTGGAAAGGCCATGCTCTGGCCTTTCCAGCAATATCAGACATGACCCCCTAGCTGCCACCGATCAGGAGATAAAGGGGTTCAAAGAACCCCCCCTATCTCCTCTATGGGATTTCCATAGGAAATCCCTTTGCAGCTAGGGGGTTCCCCGGTTAACTCACATCATCGCACATGGCGCGATGAGTCAGTTGAGCGGGGGGGACCCAGAGGTGGGGGCTGCCATCCAAGATGGCGGCCCCCACCAGAAATAGGCAGCGATCGGGCACAAATTAGTGCCTGGTCGCGACCTGGCAACTAAGGGGTTAACCCCCCATACATCGCTGGAAAGGTCAGGCTGTGACCCTTCCAGCGATGCTGGCCACAGCCGCCTGGTCCCCGGCGATGGGGAGATAGAGGGATCCAAAGGATCCCCCCTCCCCTTCAGGCGCTTCCCCTGCTCCGGCGGGGGGGGACGCCTGAAACTGACATTATCGCGCCCCCGGCGCGATGACGTCAGTGCGCCGGAGGAGGAAACCCTGCCGATCTGACTCTGTGGGACTCAGATCAGCGAGGGAGCCACCGGAGGAGGTGAGTATCTGCCGGGGGGGCTGCAAACGCCGAGGACGTACAATTACGTCCTGCGGCGTCAAAGCCCGCCTAATGCAGGGTGTAATTGTACGTCCTGCTGAAGGAGATTCAGGCCAGGAGATGGTCACCATTCTGAGCCGGGCGGCCATCTTGTTCAGAATATTGGTTCACTTGAATATAACTAGGTAGATATTAGTTGGAATTAGAATGAAGTTTACATAGAGTTTTAGGAATATGTTAGATCAGCAGTAAAAGCAATTAAAGTAGGGAAGATCCGGGCCGTTGCTGGCACGGAGAGACAGGATGAGGGATGGATACATCAAGGTCACAGAGGCATGTAGCTGAGACAAAGAAGAGCGTGAAAGCAGACCAGGCTTTATCTAAAGCAAACAATAAACAAGCCAAAGGGAGGTGGGCACAGGCAGGATCCAGCGTAGTAGCAAATCATTTTCTGTCAAACTAACATGAAGCTTGCCAATTTATGACCAATGAATGGAATGTCTTTGTATTCGATTAAGGGAGGTACGGACCCACGTGGGGTGGGATAGTGTCACCAGGAGGTGGGCTAATTGGGATGTACCTATTTATGTATTTGGGGTATAAGACCTCATGTCACGGGGTATTCGGGGCTCATTCTTTGCGATTGAATCCTGTTTGAGCATCTGTGTGATGTCACATTAAAGTTTGCCTTTCCTGAAGAGACTCGTGTCCAAGCAGTCATTGTCCGTGCCGGTCTGACTTTACTCCCGAGAGAACCAAGTGGATTCCGGTAACATTTTTGGGGGCTGGTCCGGGATGAGAGTCCCTTCCGAATCGGCGGTGACTGCTGGACAGTAGCGATTGACTGCATGCCTGAGGGGTCCCGAGGCTGGGTGTCCATTGAAGGTGAGCTGACATCTGCAGGCGCCAAGCAGGATTTCCTGTTCAGTGGACCTCGTCTCGTCCCAAGCGGACCCCCGGCCCGGGAAGCTGGGACACCCAAGTCTGAGGAAACAGCGAGCAGCGCGGCGATAGGTAAAGTGTCTTCTATGTTTGTATGTGTATTGGAGATACCGGTATAGTGGAAAACGTCCGACCATAGTTGGATAAGGAAACCCGCGGCCACGGTTTCGCTGGCATACCAAACCCGCCGCCAACAGCACGGACAAGCAAAAGAGCCAGAGTGGCTAGCGCGTGTCTGAACCCGGGGGATCGGATGTTGACTAAAGGGTAGTTCTGTATGTGAGGGAGAGGGTAGCCACGTGGAGTTGCATTTTCATAGTCAGTGTTTGTAAATAGAGCTTCTGCACGTGGACAAGGAAAGGAGGGGGAATTTCTGTGACTGGGCTAAGAGCCCAGAGTCAGTGCTAGTGTGTACGTCGTGTAGTGAAGGGGGCCAATTGGGGCCAACGGTAGCTGCAGCGGGAGTGGTGCCGAGTGGGTGTACTGCCCATAGGCAAATTGGAATTGCAGACGGGAGTGTTGTTATAGAACGGGGTGCACATAGTCACAAGCAGACAAGAGTTAGAGATCAATCAATTGGGTATAAGGAGCCAAGAGGAGGGACGGCGTGCCCTCGGCTAGTAGAAAGAGTAGAATTGGTTATGTACTGTTTTGTGCTGATGTATCTGGTACAGTACGTGCTGTGAGTGCTGCTGAGAGTGTTGTGAGTGATTGAGCGCCTACTTGCCTAGCAAGGAAGCAAATCTGAGAGTGGACTCCTAAAGTACGTTTTTGGCTCAGGCGACTGCAGTCGACTACTGACGGAGGAAGCGAACACGTTTCAAGAGAATTGTTGACTGAAGTACCAGACAGTTGATCTCAAGTGTTTCTGCTGAAAGTAATATCTGCATTGAGAAAAAGTTACTGCTTTTAAGAGTAATAATGGGTAACAGGTCATCCAAACCCAAGAAGGCTAAGGAGGGTGAGACACCCTTGGAGTATATGGTGCGGAATTTTGAAGTGTTGTATGCAACACATGATTATGGTATGAGTTTGAGTAATTAGAAATTGCGATTGTTGTGTACAATAGTCTGGCCACTGTTAGACCCCTGTTCTGGCCACTCAGGGACTATGGACCCGGAGCTAATACAGAAGGTGCACTCATATATTACCGGAAAATATGGGCACCCCGATCAGTACCCGTATATAGATATATGGAGGTATTGTGTGAAAGATAAGAGTTATTTTATAATAATGGCGGGACAAAACAAGAAACAGGTACCCCCGAATAATAAAAATAAAAGTGAATAGAGAAAAGCGGTGTTGGTAGAATATCCAGAGGAGATTGATTCCCTTCCCCCGCCCTGTCCGTCATGTTATGGGGCAGCCAGAGAGTGCCGCGGTTGCGCGAGCGGAGAGGGGGGGGGGCAGACAGCTGCTATTTCCCGGCTGGCTCCCGGTATCAGGGAAGAGGAGGAGGAGGGGGCTGCGGGTGGCGGAGACAGAGAGGTCCCAGCAGAAAAGATTGAAATGCCCGATGGGAGCGTATATAAACTGGTAACCCCAGAAGATAGTGGGGATGAGGGTGGAGATGTAAATCCAGGGGCCACCACTCGCGTGGCGAAAAATATACAGTTGTGTTCAAAATTATTCAACCCCCACTGAAATTGAGTGTTTTGGCCAGTTTGACATTGATTTTGATCATTCAGTCATCTTGCTTACAATTAAATCAAAGAGGCACGTGTAGGTCAGACAAATATAACATAACATTTATAATGAAATAAGCACAAATGTCTTTTCTGTGCTCACATCATTATCAGTTTTATTCAACCCCCAAGTGACATTCAATCTTAGTACTTAGTACAACATCATTTTACAGTTAAAACCGCTTTTAAACGTGAAGCATAGCTTGACACAAGTGTCTTGCAGCCATCTACGGGTATCTTCGCCCATTCGTCATGGGCAAAAGCCTCCAGTTCAGTCACATTCTTAGGCTTGCGCACTGCAACTGCTTTCTTTAAGTCCCACCAGAGGTTCTCAATCGGATTTAAGTCCGGTGACTGCGATGGCCACTCCAAAATGTTCCAGCCTTTAATCTGCAACCATGCTCTAGTGGAGTTGGAGGTATGCTTGGGATCATTGTCCTGTTGAAAGGTCCAACGTCTCCCAAGCCTCAGGGTTGTGACGGACTGCATCACATTGTCATCCAATATCTCCTGGTACTGAAGAGAATTCACGGTACCTTGCACACACTGAAGCTTCCCTGTAATTGCAGAAGCAAAACAGCCCCAAAGCATGATTGACCCCCCCGCCATGCTTCACAGTAAGCAAGGTGTTCTTTTCTTCATAGGCCTTGTTCTTCCTCCTCCAAACATAGCGTTGATCCATGGGCCCAAACAGTTCTAATTTTGTTTCATCAGTCCACAGAACACTATCCCAAAACTTCTGTGGTTTGTCCACATGACTTTGACATACTGCAGTCGACTCTTCTTATTCTTTGGAGACAGCAAGGGGGTGCGCCTGGGAGTTCTGGCATGGAGGCCTTCATTACGCAGTGTGCGCCGTATTGTCTGAGCTGAAACTTCAGTACCCACATCTGACAAATCTTTTCACAGTTCCTCAGCAGTCACACGGGGACTTTTCTCCACTCTACACTTCAGGTAGCGCACAGCAGTCGTAGTCAGCATCTTCTTTCTGCCACGACCAGGTAGCGTTTCAACAGTGCCCTTTGCCTTGAATTTGCGAATGATGCTTCCTTTGGTCTCTCTTGGTATGTTTAACATCTTTGCAATCTTTTTATAGCCATTGCCCTTCCTGTGAAAAGTAATCACCTCTTCTCTGGTCTTCCTGGACCATTCTCTTGACTTCACCATGTTTGTAACCACACCAGTAAATGTCTAGAAGGAGCTGAGTATCACAGTCATTTTAAAGCTGCCTAATTGGTGCTTATTATGCTTTATTGCTGCTTCGTGACATCCACAGGTGTTTTCAATACCTGATTGAAAACACTTGAATGAACCTCTGTTCTTCAGAGTGGTAGTCTTTAAGGGGTTGAATAATTGTGTCAATGAAGAATTCACAAAAGAAACATTTACTACTGTATTACAAAACCAATTGATGTCATTTTAGTTGCATATGGTTCTTTAAAAAGTCCTTGTAGGATTTCATTCTAAATACAATTACAAATGTACACTAAATTCCCTAAAACCCTTTACAGCATTGGGGGTTGAATAATTTTGAACACAACTGTATATAAACCCCGGGAAATGTATAAGCACAACCCCAGCAAGAGTAAACTGCAAATGCCTCTACAGGAGGTGCCTGGTCCCTTACTGGAAAATTACCAGTAAGTAACCTGGGCCAGTACAATACACATATGTCCCATTCACAACAACGGATTTATTTAACTGGAAAACACACACACCACTGTACTCCGTGAATCCCATGAAATTAGAGAATGTTATTAATGAATAGTGTGTGCTGTATAATCGATTGGTATATGGTAGAATGTTTTTGTCTGATTGTGTCTATAATTGATCTATCAAACTGTTCAATTAAGAGTAAAGTGTGATAAGTAGTTACAAAAGATCTTTGTAATAAGTTTTATATGTTAATTTAGAGTGCGTGATGGCTGAGAGGTAATGAGATTAACAGTTTTTCTCCGTATTCGCTCCCCCCTCCCTTCTAGCCCACACTGTCTGCACGGAGGGGAGGGAGGGAATCAGTTTTCTGTTCTCTGATGAACAAAGAAATAAACCTTTTATGTGTCTGTGCAGCGAACTTAAGTTTACCAAAGAAATAAAGAAGGGGAAAAAAAATTTAATTACTAATTATATAGCTAGGTTTAGCTAATTTTTATGTGTGCTACAATAGAATGCATGAAGTCTGTCGAGTGCAAGATGTATGTTTATATTTTGTGTTGATATATTTAGTTAGGTCTGTCCTGACAGACTATATTAAAATAGTTTTATATAATCTAGGCCAACCCTCAAAATTTCCACTCGCCTGCTCGCATTTGGCGAGTGGAAATTATCTGAGGGCGAGTGGGGTGGACTGACCCGTGCTGGTGCCAGGTTCAGTGTGCCGCCGCCTTTATTCACAGCTCCGGTATCGGACTCTTGGAGTCCGAATCCGGAGCTGTCTCTGATCGGCACTGCCCCCTCCCGCGCGGCCCGTGATGTCCGCGTTTGCAGGTCACCTGCCCACCCATGTGATGCATCATACACTGCGAGTGTGCGACGCATCACATAGGAGGGGTCAGGTGACGCGCGGGAGGGGGCGGAACCACTGCAGCGTGCCGTTCCCAGACTCATGTTATGAGTGTGGGAGGCACGCTGCAGCCAGGGGCAGATCCAGGAGGGAAAATCGCCGCTGGCGTTCTGCAGCTGTCCCAAGGAGGCGAGCGGCCGCTGATATGCAGCTTGGCCGCTCGCCTGGGATGAGAACCACCTGACCGGCTGGTCAGGTGGTTCCCGGCGAGCGACCAAGCTGCATATCAGTGGCGCTGCGCCTGCTTGGGACAGCTGCAGAATGCCGGCGGGTGGAGGTGAGAGCTGGGGGCTTATACCCACCCATGTATGAGCTCAAGTGAGCTGGGGCTATATACCCATGTGTGAGCTGGAGCATATCCATGAGCTGGGGCATATCCATGAGCTGGGGCATATCCATGAGCTGGGGCAAATCCATGAGCTGGGGCAGTATATGCATGAGCTGGGGCAGTATATCCATGAGCTGGGGCATATGCATGAGCTGGGGCAGTATATCCATGAGCTGGGGCATATCCATGTTCTGGGGCATATCCATGTTCTGGGGCAGTATATCCATGAGCTAGGGCAGTATATCCATGAGCTGGGGCAGTATATCCATGAGCTGGGGCAGTGTATCCATGAGCTGGGGCAGTATATCCATGAGCTGGGGCAGTATATCCATGAGCTGGGGCAGTATATCCATGAGCTGGGGCAGTATATCCATGAGCTTGGGCAGAATATCCATGAGCTGGGGCAGTATATCCATGAGCTGGGGCAGTATATCCATGAGCTGGGGCAGTATATCCATGAGCTGGGGCAGTGTATCCATGAGCTGGGGCAGTGTATCCATGAGCTGGGGCAGTATATCCATGAGCTGGGGCAGTATATCCATGAGCTGGGGCATATTCATGAGCTGGGGCAGTATATCCATGAGCTGGGGCAGTATATCCATGAGCTGGGGCAGTATATCCATGAGCTGGGTCCTGTGACATCCTCAAGTGGCATCTTAAGTGGACGCGCAGAGTTGATTCCTGGACTTTTATCCAAGATCCCCTACGCCATCACGATCCCTAAGTCCTGTGTCTCCTCTCTCCACAGGTAGGACATTATCACCCATTATTCAGACACCCACATCTCATCTGATCGCCTGCATACTTTTGCTGGTAGGACATTATCACCCATTATTCAGACACCCACATCTCATCTGATCGCCTGCATACTTTTGCTGGTAGGACATTATCACCCATTATTCAGAACACCACATCTCATCTGATCGCCTGCATACTTTTGCTGGTAGGACATTATCACCCATTATTCAGACACCCACATCTCATCTGATCGCCTGCATACTTTTGCTGGTAGGACATTATCACCCATTATTCAGACACCCACATCTCATCTGATCGCCTGCATACTTTTGCTGGTAAGACATTATCACCCATTATTCACAGACACACCACATCTCAACTGATCTCCTGCATACTTTTGCTGGTAGGACCCCCAGTATTCGCAGGCACCCACATTATAACGTTTCCTTGGTTTTTTTTCTGTTTATTTAATTTTGTTTTTCTCCACCATGTGCTTTGCTAATTAGCATGTGAATCTCCTGCCCTATTGACACAGCCCATCTAGCTTCAGGTGTTTGCATTTAGGCAGTTAAAAATAAACAGTCCGCCTTTATAACATTAAGACCAGCTCCACTGAGCCTTGGGTCCTGTGACATCTCAAGTGGCATCTTAAGTGGACGCGCAGAGTTGATTCCTGGAGTTGCGGGACTGGAGGAAGGAACTGCAAGGCCCACTTTTACTCTGGGTAAACGCACGTCTATATCATGCTTTCTCTCACGCTTCTGCTCTTTTACTTCTACCTTTCTCCTTAAATGGAACTCCTGCCCCTCTACCACCGACCCCTACACTATCTGCATCTCTCCCTCCCTCCTCTCGTCCCACATGATGGCCTCACATGAGCTCCTTTGTTTCCTCAGAACATGGTCTCCCTCTAACTCTCGTGCTGCCAATCACTCCACTCCCACAAATCTCATTCCCACCTTCTCTTTCTCACCTTCCTGCTGTTACTCTATTCAGGTGACATATCCCCTAACCCTGGCCCCACACACATCCAATACTTCCATCTCATCCTATCTCCATCGCACATAAATCACCTCCCTGCAAGCCCAGCAACCTCATTCCCATAATCCTCAGCGCCTGTCCTCTTTCTCCTGCGCCCTCTGGAACGCTCGCTCTGTGTGCAACAAACTCACAGCAATCCATGACCTCTTCCTTTCAAACTCCTTCAACCTCCTAGCTTTAACTGAAACCTGGCTAACTCCCTCTGACACGGCCTCCGTTGCTGCTCTCTCACATGGCGGTCTACACTTGAGCCATACCCCCAGACCGGGTGAGAGAAATGGTGGCGGGGTCGGAATCCTGCTCTCTCCCTCCTGCACCTACCAGCATCTCCCTCCACCTCTATCCCTCTCCTTCTTCGAGACACACTGCATCCGCCTGTTCTCTCCTCTGGCTCTCAGGGTGGCAGTCATCTACCGCCCACCTGGACCAACCTCCCAGTTCTTTGACCACTTTGCTACCTGGCTTTCTCACTTCCTGTCTTCTAATCTTCCATGCCTAATTCTCGGCGACTTCAACATTCCCATTGACGATCCTTCGCCCCTGCTGCCTCCAAACTTCTTTCACTCACATCCTCCCTTGGACTCACACAATCCTCCCTCCTCCCTACCCACCGCGATGGTCACGCTATTGACCTTGTCTTCTCCAACCTCTGCTCCATTTCTGAGTTCAACTGTCGCCCTTTCCCCATCTCTGACCACCACCTTCTCTCTTTCAACCTATCTGGACTTCCTAAACACCCTGCTCCCCCACCCCGCACACACACTCGCAGAAATCTACATGCTGTGGACCCCCATCAATTCTCCAACCTACTTCACCACCTCCCTCATACCTCATCCTTCACCTGCCCTGATGCTGCCACTAATCACTACAACACTACTCTTATCTCTGCTCTAGACACTCTTGCTCCTCTTCGACTCTGTAAGGCCCACGCCGCCAGCTTCAGCCCTGGCACACCCTCCAGACACGCTACCTGCAAAGATGCTCCCGCACTGCAGAGCGTGCCTGGAGGAAATCCCGCTCTGAAGCTGATTTTGTTCACTTCAAGTTTATTCTCCGGTCATACACCTCTGCCCTCCACTTGGCCAAACAATCCTTCTTCTCATCTCTTATATCTACGCTGTCCTCCAACCCTAAACGGCTCTGGTCCACCTTCAACACCCTCCTCTACCCACCTGCACCTCCCCCCACAGCTGCCTTCAGCGCTCAAGACCTGGCAGACTACTTCCTCAGTAAAACTCTAAATATCAGACGCAACATCCCAACACAAGATAGTTATCTGCCACCTACTCCCACAGGTCCCCTCTGCCACTTTCTCCCAGCCACTGAGGAGGAAGTCAATTCCTTATTGTCCTCCTCACATCTCACCACATGCCCGCTCGACCCCATTCCCTCGCATCTAATTCCTCCCTCTCTCCTCCTCCCTCACCCCTGCTCTCACACACATCTTCAACCTCTCTCTCTCCACTGGCTCCTTTCCATCCGCCTTCAAACACGCGCTAGTTACCCCTTTACTAAAGAAACCATCCCTAGATCCCAACTCTCCATCCAACTACCGCCCTGTATCCCTGCTTCCCTTCACATCAAAGCTCTTAGAAAAACTAGTCTTCAACCGCCTCTCCCTCTTCCTGTCCTCCAATTCCCTACTTGACCCCCTGCAATCTGGCTTCCGTCCCCTACACTCAACTGAAACTGCCCTCACCAAAGTCACCAACGACCTCCTAACTGCTAAAAAAACGGCCACTATTCTATTCTCATCCTGCTTGACCTCTCGGCTGCTTTTGACACTGTTGACCACCCTCCTTCTACAGACCCTCAACTCTCTGGGTCTCGGTGACACTGCACTCGCTTGGGTCGAATCCTATTTATCCAACAGGTCCTTCTGTGTGTCCTTTGCTGGTAACTCCTCCTCCTCATTGCCTCTATCTGTTGGTGTACCTCAAGGCTCTGTCCTTGGTCCTCTGCTCTTTTCCATCTACACCTCCTCCCTGGGCAAAATCATCAACAGCTTTGGCTTCAATTACCACCTCTACGCTGATGACACTCAGATCTACCTCTCTACCCCTGATCTCTCTCCCCCTGTCCTTTCAAAAGTCAGTGACTGTTTATCTGGCATCTCCTCCTGGATGGCCTCCCACCACCTAAAGATCAACATGTCGAAGACTGAACTCCTACTTATTCCTCCCTCCAATGCCTCCCCACCTCCTGACTTCTCTATCACGGTGGAGGGTATCACCATTTCCCCATCAAACCAAGTTCGCTGTCTTGGAGTTACACTTGACTCTGCTCTTTCCTTCATCCCCCACATCAAGTCTCTTTCCTCCTCCTGCCGATACCAACTGCGTAATATTTCCAGAATTCGGCCATTTCTTACCGCTGTCGCCACAAAACAACTCATACACGCCCTGGTAATCTCCCGACTCGACTATTGCAATAATCTCTTATCTGGCCTCCCTCTGTCCCGCCTCTCCCCCCTACAATCCATCCTGAACGCCTCCGCCAGACTAATTCACCTCACCCGCCGCTCTGTCTCTGCCGCTCCCCTCTGCGAGTCCCTTCACTGGCTCCCCATCCACTGCAGAATTAAGTTCAAAATCCTTATCCTTACCTACAAAACCCTCACTAACTCAGCTCTCCCACTACCTGTCCTCACTAATCACCAAATACACCCCAGCCCGCTCCCTAAGGTCAAACAGTGACCTGCGCCTAGCTTCTCACCGCATCACCTCTTCCCATGATAGACTGCAGGATTTCTCACGCGCAGCCCCCACTCTCTGGAACGCTCTCCCTCGTACTGTCAGACTTTCCCCTAACTTCTCTTCCTTCAAACGCTCCCTTAAAACGTTCCTATTTAGGGAAGCCTACCACCCAACTCACTGACGCAATCATCAATCACTCTAACCTTACAGTCCTCTCCTCCTGTTTCCAAACCCAACCCTCCCAGATTGTGAGTTCCTACGGGAATAGGGCCCTCATCTCCTCCTGTACTGTTTGTCAAATGTTGTTCAATGTATTGTAACCCTGTCTATACTGTGCTTATTGTACAGCGCTGCGGAATATGCTGGCGCTTTATAAATAAAGAATATAATAATAATAAATTCCATGAGCTGGGCAGTTATCCATGAGCTGGGGCATGTTAATCCATGAGCTGGGGCAGTTATCCATGAGCTGGGAATATCCATATTCTGGGGCATATCCATGTCCTGGGGCATATCCATGTTCTGGGGCAGTATCCATGAGCTGGGGCAGTATATTCCATGAGCTGGGGCAGTATCCATGAGGGGCAGTATATCCATGAGCTGGGGCAGTATATCCATGAGCTGGGGCAGTATCCATGAGCTGGGGCATTTTTATATGAGGTCTGTTCTTATTGGAAACCTGTGATTATTTAAGGGGACCTGTGCCAATGTAATTAACATTAATTGTTAATGTTATTTATTTTTGTAACTTTATTCTGAATAAAACATTTAACTGTCATTTTGTAAGATATTTTAAGAGGGCGTGTTTAGGGAAGGAGTTAAGGGTGGGGCTAAGGGCAGGGGATATGTGGGGCAACTGGTGGCGAGTAACTCTTAATGTCTGGCTAGTAGCTTGGGACTTGAAATTTTGAGCCCTGATCTAGGCTATATGTGAGAAAGTTTTATATTGTCTAGTATTGTCCGGTTGTTTTAAGCAATGTTGCGCAATGTGTTTATATTATTCCAAAAACTCTAGTTTTGTTCACAGAGCTAGAATTAAATAAAAGAAGGTGTCCTGGTTTTTATATTATTACAGAATACAACAATAATGGGTATTCAGAATACAACATGTATTTTTATGAAGTAAATTTAAAGTATATAATATATACAATATTGTTTACCAAAATATAATAAAATTTATTAACGAACTAGATAGAAATATATGAAACGGTTAGAAGATAATATTGAAAAGAGCAGTTCGAGAAATAGTTAAAATAACAAGTTTTATACTGTTACATGACTATATAGTTAAGATATAGCAAAATTATGATTAAAAATGCAATTAAAATATTACAGGAATAAT